>JAHWFP010201305.1:0-11085 GCA_023313725.1 Lithobius niger | reverse complement strand
GTAGGGCTAAAAATCAGTTGCCATTTGGCCAGTAGGGCTAAAAATCAATCGTCAACGCTAAATGTCCTCGGTATTTGGCGAGTGGCGACCGACATGGGTGACGGTTGATTATAGCGCTAGATGAACCAGATTCTTATCTTCAATCACTTAAAACCTGCATGTCGAAAATCGGGTCATTTTAAAATCTTGAAAACCTACGTAAGCGAGTGCGTCGTAGTCGTACACTTCGTTTCCAATCCATGGCTGTTTGATTTGATGGGAAAAGGAAAAGAACTGAAGCTGCAGGCCTCGGACGCTACGAGGGGAACTTTTGTACAAAGGAAAAAAGGAAATGCCACTTTTAACCGATCCTAACTGATGCCGACAACTTTTTCCCCGTACCGATGCCCATCCGATGTCTTAACTGATTTCCGATAATATGGTTCATGCATTGCCACCATTTAAAGAAATACTTTACGAGACCCATGTATTTGGGCTGAAGTATTCAAAACCACAAACGCATGCAGTAGACGCAAATTCAGGGTAAAACTTAAATTCTCACCTGTTAAAAAAAGTACCACTATCTTACATATGTAAAGGATAGAAGGCTTTGATCACTCCGAAGGTAATACCGACTACAGGAAAATAAGGAATAGGCTTATTCAGTCCTCAAATTCAATGCATCCAGATAAGCAGATCAGTTACCTGCTAGGCACCCAACATATCCTCATAGCCAACTAGTTGTTGATTTTTTTTTCTTTTCAAATTTATTACCCCAATCAGAATCATTAACACTGGCGGTAGCCAGTGTTAGTAAGGGTCAGCCTAGGGTCTCTGTGTTAAACTCTTAACTTTGAGAGCTTATAACGCCGTCAAAAGTCAACATTTTAAAACCAAATTTGGAATCCAGCCTCGACTAGTCAAGGCCTCTCTACAGTCCAAAAATTGTGAAATTCGGTCCAGCCAAACCCGAGATACAGAGAGGGGCCAAATAGACAACTTCTTGTTCTGCTTCTTGTTGTTGTTCTGGGGATACTTTCGTCTGTCCTCTCTACAGGTCAAACCATTTGTCCTATGAATCTGGTTCTTAGCTCATTTTACAGGTATTGCTCTGTAGATGTGCCCTTTCCATAAGGCATTTTCTAATTGGTCAAGTGGTTCAGGGGTTATGGAGCTCTAAACGACCAGATTGATTGTTTTACATTGTTTTAAACATTGTTATTATGCAACAATGCCAATTTGCAAACGCCAGCTGCAAGACTGTAGATTAAAGGATTTGTTTCAATTATTAACAGTGTTAGTAAGAGTCAGCCTAGGGTTTCTGTGTTAAACTTTCAATTTGGACCGATAACTGCACTGTTTTACAGTTTAGCTGCAATTCTAAAAGTAACACGAATTAATAAACAAAAACGGAACGTTAAATGTTTAGAGTAAGGGTCTAAAAGTCAAAACCTAGAAGGAACACGGACAAGCTTTGACAGTAAGGGTCTAGGTATAAAATTTTGTAAGAGGCTGGTAAGCATTAGACCCTTACTACCCGGTGGTCAGAAATAAATACATTTTGACGAAAAACTGGAAATCTTCCTACAAAGCCCCATGTGATGATCCAGTGGTTGGTATACGTTTGCTGCTTTGTTTTATGTTAAAAACTATTTGTCCATTTAGTAACATGGTAGGGTATTCTCAGCAGAGAGCATTACTAGTTATCTTCCACCGTAAATCTACGAAATATAATAAAAAATTCTAAAGCATCAAAAGACAAAATGCCAAACTTCACAAGAAAATTGTGTTCTTAAAGTTCTATAACAGTATTCTAAGAACAAAGAAACCTGATACAACCGTTCATACACATTCTGTCCGAATAGAGTAGACCTAAGCTAACCACCGGGTAGTAAGGGTCTAATGCTTACCAGCCTCTTACAAAATTTTATACCTAGACCCTTACTGTCAAAGCTTGTCCGTGTTCCTTCTAGGTTTTGACTTTTAGACCCTTACTCTAAACATTTAACGTTCCGTTTTTGTTTATTATATTATGAATTTGATTTACTCTTTTAGGCACTGGTGCGTAACATTCCCACCTCCTTCCTTCTGGAATTTGCGTCTGTCCTTCCTTTCTGGCTGTATTTCTTTGAAATATTTGGCCGTAGATGCCTTTTTAAGGTACTGCATAAGATAGTCTCTTTTTTGCGGCCCTTAACATGTCCACCTCCCGGCCCCCGGCCCCCCCCCGTCTTCGGCCAGATCTGGTGGCTGGCTGGTAAATCGTCACTAAACCACACGCCACGGCTGATTGCCGTGACGCGCGTATCACGTGACTGTGCTAGTCCACTCAGACGGCCAAAGATGTGCTCTTCTCGTTTGTCATTGGCTGACTCATGATGACATCACGGCAAACAGCCGTGGCTCGTGGTATAAACACTTTGTTTTAGCGAGTTAACAGAACTTAACGACTTGGAGACAAAAATGTCGACCAATTCAAGGATTATCGACCACTCTGGCAGCACTGCAGTAAGGATATAAACTAATCTTGATCACATCATTATTAAAAAAAAAAAAAGTTTGCTCATAAATATAGAATTATAAGCTATCCAGGAAGATGCTGCTGGAAATCTGTTTTTAAAATGCTGCATATCTCATCTCAAAACTTTGGTTGTGCTATGCTAAAAAACACACCGTTATCAGTATTGGCGTGCATTTCTGAAGCCGATTCCGTAGCTATATCGATGCCCCTAAATCTGCACTAAATCCATGAAATCTGCAGGCTGTTTTAAGATTTTGAACAGAATGACGTCATTTATGAATCGTCCCTAATGTGATAGACAGTTTTATATAAAAAGCCTGGATTGCGTAATGGCCGCACCTTCCAAATAAAAAAGTCGCCGTCGTCGTCGTCTCGGTCCAAAACTTAAAAAGTGAAGAGAGAGAAGGTCAGTGTCTCCGTAGGTTTCCATCACGAAAGTCGTCTACCAGAACGGTCATGGTTTCCTGACAACACCATTATTTTTTCTCTTTTCTTTTCCCTTTTTTTTTTGTTCATTTCAGTGGTCGTTCCTTACCTCGTTTTTCCCCGCCCACCTCAAACGCTGGGGTGGAAAGTGTAAGTATTCAAAACCAACTTTCCTTTAAAATTACTGTTCCAGTTTCCTCCGGTTTTTTTGTCAGGTTTTTCCCCTTTTTTTTTATTTTTGTCTTTTTTCTTCCTTTGAGGAGATTTACCAAAATGGTCGCTGGACCGTGTCACCAAGGTTTTTGTGAAGATGTCTGTCGTCATAGCCAACTGAATGAACCTTTTGCAGGGACGTGTGGTTTAAATACTGCAAAAGATACTCAACTATCTATCAGTTAAACAAGATGCACTAACACTGCATTAGTAATTCGACGTATCGTATGGTAGAATAAAAAAAATCTGTAATTGACGTCTGAAGTTGGAACGGCAGACATACCAACAGGACACTATTAAAAAATTTGAATGCATGGTGTACTGAAGAATATCTACTATATTGCACACTATATTAATAAAAATTGTCTCGTAACTTTTGCCACTACGATACGGCAAATGAGCCAGAATCTTGTGTGCGACGATGCAATCACTGACCAGATAAGTTTTCATCGGACGCTGATATTAGTTTTCTTACAAAAAAACAAACTGAAAGCTTCGTTGTTGTACAGTTTCCCGTACCCGTTGTTCTTTTTCATCAGACTTTTACATTTTAAAAATCTTCGAACACCATATTTCATACATTCAGCAGGTAATTTGGGGGGGGGGGGGGGCGGATAGGAGAAATCATATTGCGCTGAGGGTACGTCAGGTTGACTACTTTAAATTTATTTACACTTTTTAGGTGTGTTAACAAAAGTTAAAATATTCACACGAAAATTGTGACAAAGTCCACATTGAATATAACACAGTAATTTCATGTGGCCAATTTTTGTTAGGCTACTCAATACAAAGTACTTGTTTTACTAGCGTTTTATAATTATCTTTATTATTATTATTTGTAATTTTAAATCTGTGGTTAAAACTAATGTCGAACCAATAAAACTTACGTGAGTCTTCCTGTTACGGATTTAAAAAAAAATCTGAATGTCAGAGGCCATTAGGAATATTCCGCCCTTCCCTCCCTCTGGCCAGTCCGCCACTGTGAAAACAGGACATCATTCGCTTTGCTCGCTCGTTCAATAGGAAACAACACCACAAATACGCGTAATAAAATACTGTAAAATGCTGTCGCACCCGAAAAGCAGCGAGGATGGCGCAGTAATTAACAGCAAAGGTCTAATACGAGCATCGCATTCATTGTACCGTCCAGATTCAATCATAGAAATTCGGTGTACCATCTCACTTTGTGTTGTTCTGCACCATACGAAATGAGCCATCTCGATGTACACGATAGCCTCTAACCGACCGCAATGTTGAAGAGCTGACTTGCCGAAATGCGCAGTTACACGCCGCAATTTTTCGTATGATGGGCGTTGGACGCACACCTTTACGCTGAGGAAGCGCTGACGTCAGCCACTGATCGTGTGCTATTTGACGACGATTTTTCGTTCAGAGACCTTTTTAGAGGGTAGCGAACTAAAACCGGCCTAACTAAATTAACTACAGCATAATACCTTGTGTGCTAGCGCACTGCAACTCACCCACCCGCATACTTGAATTTCGTCGGATCAGAATTGAACAAATGTGTCTGGTTTTTGAGGAGATATCGCTGACGTAAATCGGCTACACCCCCGTTTTTTGGCCACAACCACATTAATTCGACGTGTGATACGTCGAATTAAAAAAAGAGGTAGAAACAAAGCCGTTTCGCCAATTTTAATCAGCGTCTCAGTTTTGGGTGAAACGGGAAAAACAGTTTTGCCGAAGATTTTGTGTCCAAATTACGTGCCTCGCGCGTGCTGCCGTGCTCGCTACAGCTGAACGTATAACAACAGACACCCCGCAACTAATGACAGATTCCTTACAATTATAGGTATGCTTCTTTAACTAATGCAATGTTGAATTTCTGTAGAATCTTTTCATTTGGCGAAACGTAAAGACGCTGAAACAAAGGGACGTTTTTTGGTCGAATTTATTCGAATTTTTGAAAAATTTGCCAGAATTGGCTGTAGCCTATGTTACTTTCCAATTCCATTCAAGGCAAATCACGTCAAAACAAGGCTTTTCAAGGCAAAATCAAAAAATCCAGGAAATGCCATTGCTTGCCAAATAAAGTTAACCTGTACAAACGTGCAGGGCCCCCACAACGGGGGGGGGGGGGGTGCAGGTGGACCCACTGTACCCAGGCCCGGGGACTCAAGGGTCCCGCACGGCCTACATTTTTTCTCGCAATTGTGAGTTTTGATGACTATGAGATTGAGTAATGCACTCGATTTGTGCGTATTGTCAATTTATTTTATACTGCCAACGAACAACAACTTCAATCCAACGGCAACAAGCACGGAGCAGGAGCACTGCAGTGCAAGCCTGTCAGCTTGTTAGGCAGAGAAGTCTTCAAATGTAAGCAGCCTGGATTAATGAATGCACCAACCGGTTAAGCACAATTATTGTGGCCGACGAATATTTAACATAGTGTAACCATTTTACGATTTCAGTCGGGGGATGGGGCCCGCTGTTGTATATAGTCCCAGGCCCCTAACTTTGATATGGGGGCCCTGCAAACGTGTACTGACTTGATGCCGTAATAGGTAATTTCTACCAAATCATTTCATAATATCGCCATCTACCCAATCAAGTCAGGTATTATAGTTATGTTAATTAAAGGGATATAAATCCTTCCGGTATGTCGTGCGACCCGTTGAAAATAGCGTTTGCAACGTTTACACAGGTTAGAGTTAAGCCCTAACCAGACTGGCTGCTCGCGGCTGCACGCCGACGCACTATGGTGTAAAAAAGACTTCAATATTCGTCCTTAACGCAACACCAACCACACGATTGCTGCAATTTTGACCTTGTAGGCACGTAGTCACGCATAGCTTCGCACGAAATTTGCTTCTGTCTGGAGAGGCCTTTAAAGTCGCAAAATCACTTCGCACGCAAGAAAAAACAAGAAAATGAATGTGTTGGCAACATTTGCATACGTTTGAACTAATGTCGCAAAACAGAAAAGCCAACAGGGACGCATGTGCCTTTAAATAGAATTTTCTAATCGGCTTTCTTTTTCATATATGTAGTATTTGCCAGTCACGTGACTTTATAGCTCGGCTCACAGAGGTCTCACGGACTTGTGGTTGGGCTTAAAATGTGCGTAATGTCGTGTCTCCAACCAGAGCAGTGTAGCCTAATTGTGGGTTAATTGTTTATGTGTGTGCGTGTTTATTCAGAACTAACGAACGTCATTTTGCGAAATACCAGTAGCATCGTCTCTGGTTCGTGGTATCGCAATGATGAGCTCTGATAATGCATCGATAAGATACAGGTACCGCCCAAAACTAACACTGGCGACCTGATTACGAAAACTGACTTGTCTCCTCCCTAGCTAAAATCGTCTACCTATTGATAATGACATACAAAGTCTAAGTCGGTAGGTTTAGGCTAATGTCTGTATAGAATCCATACAGTTACGCAGGAGCCAGAGGTGGGGAGGGGGGGGGGGAGAGAGAGAGAAAGAGCACATGCTTCAAGGCAAGGTGGCTCAGGTACTACTGCCCATGGTATTGTACTAACAACAACTCACCACGCAAAATGCAGACACTGATTCAAACGGAAAAGCCCAAAAAAGGTTTAAAAAAAAAAGAAGCCCCCCCCCCCCCCCCAAAAAAAAAAAGTTCCCGACGTTGACCACGAAAAGTGTGAAGAGGGGTCCCATAAAAATGTTGGAGCCATAGGCCCCATCAGACCTGGAGTTAACGCGATCATTCCCCAGGGCTAAATATAATTTTAGAATGCTGAATCCTTCCCCAAAAACACAATGGAACAGTGCGGAAAACACAGAAATTGAGCAAATTTCCCCCAAATTTCCCCAACACGAAATTATTCCAGAGTAATTTTATTATAACTGAAAAAAATCTATAAATTTGCTTTTCAAACGTTTTAAATGCACTAAAATTGCTGAAAATGAGTTGTTGAACTGACACCCCCCCCCCCCCCGACCCGCCTTGACCCGTTAGATGAAGTCGTGCACCCGATTCTGAATTGAATTTAGTTTTTCCCCTTCTCTCCCTTAAAAAAAAAAAACGAATTCACCAGTCACTTGAAATGTACAACTTGTTGCGTTTTGTTCGAAACCGTGTACGCTTGGAATTTGAAAGGTGCAGCTGGCCCAATGCCTCACTAACCAACCAGCCGTCATCCAACATGGTGCCAGAAGTTGGCCGAGTATGAGGTGGTCAGGCAGCTGCTCACGCTTTGTCATTAAGACTGCACGGTCTGCGAACCAAACGGACATCTGGACAGGAAGGACGTTACACTGCAATGCATTTTGGGCTTGTTATTAATAACGCACCACCTCCTATGAGCTGGATATGGACGAGGGTCTGTCTGTAATATAATTTTGAAACCCTTTTGAGTAGTTTAAAGCACCATAATGGCTGTAGTTTAATAATTGATATTTTGGAAATACCTACAAATCGGTTGATTACTGCAGATGGCAGCTCAGTTCGTTCATACGTAAATGGAGGCTACGAATAACTAATTTATACAAAAATTAAATACTACGTGCGATTGCTACCAATCTCTTAAGGAGTTAATTTCTCACCCATAACCGAAATTTGCTAGGCATACCATGATCCGTATACTCGAAGGCAGAGATGAAATGGGGGTACTTAGGTCATTATTTTTGTGTGGTTCACTGAGTCGTGGGTCAGTATGCTAGACCCGTTTTTTGACCGAGACCCATTGACCCGGATACCCTGCTTGACCCACTGACCCAGACAACCATAGGATTCATACCGACCTGGAAAAATCGGGAATATGAAATACGGCCAGGGAAAGTCATGGAAAAAATGGAAAAGAGTGAGCAGTTGAATTTCGGTCAGGAATATCTGAATAAAGAAGTCGGGGAAAGTCATAGATAGTTGGGG
The DNA here is from genome assembly GCA_023313725.1 of Lithobius niger. NCBI lineage: Eukaryota > Metazoa > Arthropoda > Chilopoda > Lithobiomorpha > Lithobiidae > Lithobius > Lithobius niger. The sequence continues at coordinate 3,084 of JAHWFP010201305.1, read as the reverse complement.
AATATTCATTTTCAGGTCTGAGTATGAACCTGGTATCAGCGTTCGTGGGTCTGGTGACCCAGAATAACTAAAGTTATCCACTATGGCCCACTCGATCCAACCGCATAAACTAAACTATAAGTTGGTCTATAAATAAAATAAAAGCAGGGAGCTCATTTCATCGGCGCCTGATAAAAATGTGTTTTGTTAGTAGTGTAGCTTGGTATTAGATTGTTTATAACCTTGTTGTTTTGATATACATTTTGAATAGGGCCTGCTCTGTTTTTATTACTATTATCGCGTATACAAACAAAACGCCTGTAAAATACAGCCGGGCTAGTGTTGGGCGGTACCGCGATACCAAAAATGCAACGGTACCAAATACCATGCATTGCTAAAATACCGGTATTGTTTTATTTAATATGAAAAAAGGAGCTAAAATTGTAACAATAGTTCATTTAGTTCTTTTGTTGTAGGGCTCAAAGCAGTGCAACAATCAGTTAAATATCAACAATGGTAAAATTGGAGTTCTAAACAATGCGCGAAAAGTGAAGCCAAACTGGCATACTTTGATGCTACAACCTGTATTTGTTTTTCTTTGCATTTCTACATGGATAGCATTAACTACAAATTTTAAAGAAGATGTTTTTTTTTTAATCAAATATATTGTAAAACATGCATTAGCTTAAATTAGGGGGGGATTTTTAAAAATGTTGCATTAAAACTATCAACAAAACATATTTTTCAATAAAATTTGCTATTATTTATAAATCAAGTATTGGCACCACGACCAGATACCGACTCATTCCTAAGTACCGGTGAAAACCGAGTATGGGGTACTAAGCTTGGTACCACCCAACACTAACAGCCACTATACGTTTGTATAGTCTCATTTGATTTTAAATACTGAATTTGCCATTTTCATAAATGGATTTATACCCAGAATCAGAAGATTTTCAGCCGATTTGCGACAAGCTTTTTACAGACTAAAAACTGTCTGCGGGAAGAGGTTAGTGTCTCCGGGTTGCACGTAGGGTGTGAAGGTGGAATTTTGTATTGTGCAAAATTTTGAGTTAGGCCCTTCTAGGTTCATGAACAAGTTTCTTGCGAGAACTTCTTTTCCAGACCTCTGTAGGCTGTTTTTGCTAAACAACTTGAGAACGACCAATCCTATCGTCATGACAATAGCTCCATTCAAAAGCCCTCGAAAAAACAGTTAAAATGGTGTATTTGAACGTCAAAATGGGTCAATTTTTGGAGAAATTATCGCAAGAAGACCAAGACAGAAAAAAGTGCAGCATAAATCATACTAATAATTAAACTAAGGACATTGTTAGTTGAACTTCTTCCTAGACTACTGAAATTCGAATTGAAAACATACTGTATAATTCTAGCCTATTTGAACTTAGGCCATTCTTAACCTAACGTTGCAAAATTACTGAAGCTTAATCTTCACCTCTAAGTTCAGAATCTAAAAACATGTGGATTATTTGCCATGGTTAACACTCCGTCATGAATGGAAGTGGTCATGTGCTTATGCTTCAGCACGTCAGAGTAATGCACAACATTGTCCGCAGATGGAACTTGCACATAGTCTTTGCATGATAGGTCCCTTGCTTAGTCACTATGTATGAATTCCGGGTTGAAGCACAAATTAATCTTCGAGGAAATACCCGAAATCCCTCTCATGCAAGCCATATGCAGTCCTCGTCGGTTTTGGCCTTTTAGACTTCACTTTTAGACTTTTAGGCCCTTTGTTGGCTGTGTCCTGGTAGAATGGTTGGTTCCTCCAAAATGGCGTGGAAAGTTGCCAAAATGTAGTCTTCTTAAAAGAAAACGTTTCAGATCCACAATTGAATAGCAAGAGGTCCCTCTATTAGTCCAACCAAGGCGGCCAAATAGGTTCCTCAGGAAAATGTGGGAAAATCTCTTCCAAATCCCGACTTCAACCAATGTCCCTTTGGGATGTTTTGATTCACCCTGCTTCCTTAGCTTCCTGGCAGCAAGGAGAAAATCAAGTCCCGGACTAAGGCTCCCGCACGAAGTTACAGCCCTGATGAGGAAAAAACTTTGGGTTCAAATCCCATATGGGCACCCACGGTGTAACGATGGTTGTGGTCAATAGTGATTCAGACACACCAAATCATGGTTTACGCCCCAGTTTAATCCTTTCCACGCTGTCCCTTTTGCAGAAGATATGGCGAACCAGACTTGGTCGATTCCTAATGCTGCTTTTGAGTTTACTTCCATGGCTTCTTTCAGCTGTCGAGTTTACGGTGTTTGTACGATTTTCGTTTTGGTCTCCTATAGCTTAGGGTCTCATTTACACAAACGCGTTTGTTTCCATTGATGGCTTGTGCTTGCAGAACCATACCATCACAATTAACCGAAACCATTAACTTTTTGTTTTCTACATAAAGAATTCATATGATGTAGTGCCACAAATGGGTCAATCTGTGTCATGGTCTATGGGTCACTACGTTGAGTTGCTCAGTCCGGACCCGTGTTTCAGTCTGGATCAGTGGGTCACCAGAAAAGTAACCGATTCCATCCCAGCTCCAAAGTCATACGTTGTGCACTGGCTGTACTTATCGCTGCTGTGTACTAGCTCGGCATCCATACGAATTTGTTATTATCCGTACACAGTAGGTGTACCCTAACTGTCGGAAGTGTGCACTGCCAGTGCACGTTGTCTTTGGAGTGTAGTTTCTGGCAGTTTCTTAACCTAAACCCGTGATTGCATCTTGCAAGTTGAAACATTCACTGTCACTGCAATGTACGATGCAACTCTAGATGAATGGTTCGCACATTCAACGTAAGTGACCCACAGGTGGAGTCGACAAGGTTTCCCTCTCTCCCGTCCCCTTCTGCACTGTTCCAGAAATACTGTCCCGAAAGCCTAGAATTTAGGAACAAAGACGGCCATAAAGTCTCGAATTACAGAACAAACGTATCCCTAAGGTTCCTAATTTCACAAACAACTTTACCCTAAGTCCCCCGGATTTCACATCAAAAGTATCCCTAATGTCCCGACCCGAATTTCAGGACAGTATCCCTAAGGTCCGGAATTTCAGAACAAAAAAACTATCCCTAACTTTCCGAATT
>JAHWFP010201304.1:120217-147144 GCA_023313725.1 Lithobius niger | reverse complement strand
CTCCTTCCCACCCACTCCCCCCACAAATGGACGCAAAGGACTCGTCGATCTACCATCCACTCCACTCTCCATAAATTAAAATGGAATGACCTTCATTCATATCGAGATATTTTCACAAAACACAAACACGTTTTAATAAAATAAGAGTTAGCTAGACGTCCCAACCGTGGCATAAAACAGTTATTGGCTAGAATCTCGCGGTTATTGATGTTTAACCAACGGCTGCGATCATTGTACTGGCTCTTGTATGAAAAGTCTCGGGCTGACGCCCTCGACCTTTGCATACTCGAGCCAGGCCAATGATCGCAGCCGTTGTTTAAAAACCGATAACCGTTCTCTTCTAACCATTAACTATTAATAGTTAAGTGCTTAAGTGCTTAAGCTGTTAGCTACTCAGTATTGCAAATAAGTTGTAAGAGTAACTTAAGTGTTATTAATCTTTAAAAACTGTGGTCAGGGCCGGATTAAGGCAGGGACATTAGAGACATTTGTCCCTGGCCCCGAATTTCTGAGGGGCCACCGGCCCTGCTGAAAGCTATTTCAGCTAAACAAAATTTCTCTCGTAATGTCTGACAATCAAAACTAAAAAAAAAAAAAATGGGGCAGAATAAGGAGAAAATATTGAACAATAAAATTCTAAAAGGTAAGATGAGAAGTAACTGACAAGTAAAATTCAAAAATACAAAAATTCTTCCCCTTCCCACAATTTTCCTCCATTTGCCCCTAGATATGGAGTTGTTTACATGGAAGAAAACTATGGGAAGGGGAGGGGGTCCCCGTCAAGAATTTTGTCCAGGGCACCAAGTAACCTTAATCCGGCCCTGACTGCGGTTTGTGCCCACATTTTTGTGTAAACCTAGATGATTCACAAAAAACTAGAGTAATTTTGACTTGTGGGTTTGTATATAGGCCTAGCTAGACACACAATGTATTTTTTCGAAATTGACATTAAAGGTTAAGGTTAACTTATTAAAGGGGTTAACTGCCGTATTACATGCAGCTTAAACTAGTTATAATTGTGTTCTTGTCGCTTATGAGCGATAAATTGAAATATGAAGTTTCGGAGTTCACCTTTTGCCCCAGGGGTTCAGCTTTTACTCTGGTTAAATTTTGGGCTCGAAACTAGAGCAAATTCAGAAGTAAATACTGAAGTAGTCAACTTAAATTCAACAATTGAGTTTGAGCAGGAATTAGGTGTTGTGTTCATTAATATGCCGATGAATCCTCCTGTAGCTTCGCCTACCCCTGCTAGAACTCATAACCATTTTGATGAGTTTAAGCCAGAATTGGAGTCTTGGATGATGTATTATGAAAGACTCACTAACCATTTTAGTACGTTTGATACCGCCAGACAAGCAAGTACCAATTTTTCTGGCTAGCGTGGGTCGCAAAACTAAGAAACTTGTGTGCACTAATCGCTGTAAACTTAAAGACAATTGACGAAATTAATGATCTATTGAAAGGTAATATCAACTGAAAGCCCTCAGTTATCGCTGACAGGGTCACCTAATTTAAGCGTGAGCAGCGGTCAGGGGAATCGATTGCTGAATATATTGCAGCTCTTATTTGACTATGGCGATTCGCTTCAAGAAATAGGTTTGTTTCGGGCTTACGTAACAGTAAGGCTCAAGAAAAACTTAAGATAATGGATTCCATTTTAGTCACTTTGATGAGGCCTGTAAAGATGCTCTAGGACAAGAAAGAGCTGAACTTAATGTTACTAGTTTTCAAGCCTCTTCGACTCATAAAGTCTATTCAAAGCGTCCAAGCTTTAAGGAAAAAATTCAGTACTATTGTTGCAGCTTATATAACCACATTAGTCCAGAATGCAAATTGAGGAATTCTACTTGTTCAATTTTCCAGGCGGTAGACCATCTCCATTGAATGTGTAAGTCTGTAAAGCCGGGCTCCAAAACTTTGATGGCTACCTCTTCTAAACCTAAACAGGCATCAGCTGAAGTGAAGAAAAAGCCTTTTAAATATTCTAAGTTAAAAGCACATAGAGTTTTTGTCGAGTCTGAAAATTCTGACTCATGCTACGTTACAAGAGCTTGAGTCTGGTGAGAGTTTGGCTTCAAATATTCTCTCAAAGACTACTTCAATATACTATCTAACAAGTGGGTAGTGCATTTTGATTTAAAGGTGGGTAGTGCATTTTGATTCTAAATACTTTAATAATTTAGAATTAAAACCTACGCCAGCGACTTTAAAATCCTGCTTAGGTGAGGTGGTAATGAAGCCTCTAGGTTAACAGTCAAACTTAATGAGCAGACTGAAATTTTGAGTGCTATAACTGTGTCCTCGGGAAATCAGCCAGCCCTTCTAGGGAAAAACTAGATAAGAAAGTTGGGCCTCACCCTAAGTCTATTTTTCTACAGGAATATAATGATCCTGAACATTTAAAAGAGGCTGTCAAACGTATTACTTTTGATAAAGTGTTAGACTCATTACTCATTTTGTGGGATCAGCTGGAAAAGCATACTGTTAAGGATAGAATCCTAGCAAAGGTTATTGCTATACTCTTGAAGGCTGGCCTGATAAGTCCAATGAGGAATTAAAACCCTATTTTTGCACCATCTAGAGGTGTCTCTAGAAGGTACTGCAATTTTTTGGTGACGCCGTCTCATAATACCTGAATTGATACGACCACAAATAATGTCTGAACTCCATCTCGGGCATTGTGGAATCGTAAGAATTAAAGCACTCACTTGTTCTAGGGTGTGGTGGCTAGATATTGACGGTGATTGGAGAAACATGTATAACTAAGACAATTAAAACCAAGTTCCATTAAGCGTGAAGTAAACTTCTCTATTGATTCACCTTACTGTGCATGCGACTTTCGCGTAAATGCAAAGAGTCGATGGGCCGAGGCAAAGGTGATACAAGTAGTTGGAAATCCGTTATTTGGTCAAAATATGAGAAGGCAAAATCTGGAGAAACACATATCATAAGACGATATCTAGACGATATAAAGACAACCATCTAGACGATACGTCATTTCCACTTCCACCCGTTATTTCTGACGATACTCATCATGCCTGGCATGAAAATCCTGTGTTTTTGCCATGCGGTGGCACCACTGTACGGCCGAATTTGAGAAAAACTATAGAAGTGACTCGTTAATTACCTATTTCATCACGTATTTCTCCACCAAATGTTTGGAAAAAGTAGAGAATTCAAATTCACTATTTGACTAACATGTGCGCTTTGACAATCGTGTGCACCGCTCCAACACTCGCAGCGCTATGCTTCTGCCGGGACTTTCCTGCGAAGTTTCACTAAATTCGGAATTGGGGGGAGATTTACCTTCTCAGACTGCCCAGGAAGCTGAAGCGCCTACAGGAAGTCAAGAAGAATTGTCAATAAGCCGCAACGTTACCGTCCGTAATTCTTTTCTTCGGACTTAGTTGGGTGTGAGAATGGGGAGTTTTTCTCTGGATTTTTTCTGCGTATTCCTTGTTCAACGTTCCTCAGATTATTCGTAAGCATTTTATGTGCTTGTTATTCCAACACCTGTCTTGTTAGTTGTCTTCTTGGCTCACCCTTGAGGTGAAGTTTTTCAAACTTACAATCGGTATTCACCACAATACTGAAAGAGCATATCAGCGAGTTGTAGTTCTTTACGTTAAAAAGATTTCACAGAAAAATTAAACCAAGGTGGCACCCAGTACAAACTGCGCTCTTTGCTCAGACAATGTTTAAAGCACCTTTGCTCCAAATTTAGAAATTAAAGTACTTTGACTTATAACTCTGCTTGTTTAGTTTTCACATTTTCAATAATTAATTTATACTAGTTGTGCACTGGCGTAATATACGCTAGTCTATATTTTGTTCCACATTACGTTTGCAGGAAAATGACTGCACGACGCCACGTTTCCTTGCACTACGAGTGCAAAGTCATGTGGATATCACACTTGTTGACTCTACACAGTTACTGTTAGAGCAAACGAGTGGGCTATTTACGTAATTTTTGCACTCGCAGTGGACGAAAACGTGGCGTCATACAGCCATTTTCCTGAAAACATAATGTGGAACAAACTATAGCTGATTCTCGCTGATTCAACGGCTGTAATAGTCAGCATTATTGAAGCAATAATGTTTGTTTCTAATTGTTAGAGCGCATATCCGTTCTCATTGTCGGCCACTCGCCCTTTTTCTTTGCTACCGTGGCAAGAATAAACCCGCTCGCCCTCTTGCTGATTGTTGAAGCTTCGTTTGTTTAATCCTCCCTAATAATGCTTTATCAAGTTTGCTCACAATTTAAGTCTACTCCTGAGCTAAGTCTGCTCCTAAGCTAAATATTAATGTATATTAATATACATATATATTATTATTAATATTATTATTAATATATATATTTGTGTATATTAATAAACAAAAACGTATCGTTAAAAGTTAAAAGTAAGGGTCTAAAAGTCAAAACCTGTAAGGAACACGGACAAGCTTTGACTGTAAGGGTCTAGGTGTCAAATTTGGCCAGTAAGACGCTGCTAAGCATTAGACCCTTACTACCCGGTTTTTGACGAACAGCTGTCTGAAATCGTCCTATAAAGACCCATGAGATGATCCAATGATAGTGGGGGTGTGGGTTTCCTACTTTGCTTTAGGTTGACATTTTTTTCGGTTTGATAACATGGCAGCGACTCCAAGCAAGACAACCTGCTACAAGCGTAAGCGTGTACACCCATTCTGTCTGAGTTAAGTCATTAATAAACAGACATAAATAGCTGGAAATAATATTATGGGAAATTGGAAATTAGCCAACAGCGAAAATCGTACACTAGAAATAACGTAGTTCAGTAAGCCACCTTTATGCACTTACGTTTCATCGGAGTGCAACAGAGAGATTAAGGCGCTATGCAAATGATCTGGGGGAGAACTGGGTGGCCGGTTCGAAACCGGGTCACGCCACTCCGATTTAATGTAAGTGTGTAAAGGTGGCATACTGAACAACGTTATTTCTAGTGTACGATTTTCGCTGTTGGCTAATTTCCAATTTTCCGTACTAAGTCATTAACATGATCACCAGGTAGTAAGGGTCTAATGCTTAGCAGCGTCTTACTGGCCAAATTTGACACCTAGACCCTTACAGTCAAAGCTTGTCCGTGTTCCTTACAGGTTTTGACTTTTAGACCCTTACTTTTAACTTTTAACGATACGTTTTTGTTTATTAATCCGTGTTACTTTGAGAATTGTAATAAATAGGTGTGGTGGTTGATGATGAGTTGGGTATGTGTGACACCATTATAATTAATTTGTTGTTTGTTTTGTTGCGCCGCCTTTAAGCACGGTAAATAGCTATGGCCTTACTAACCTGGCTATCGCTATGTTAACAACAGAAACAAATCCTTTAATCTTCAGTCTATGTCTTGCAGCTGGCGTTTGCTAAATGGCATTGTTGCATAATAACAATGTTTAAAACAATGTAAAACAATCAATCTGGTCGCTTAGAGCTCCCTAACCCCTGAACCAATTGACCAATTAGAAAAGGCCTTATGGAAACGGCACATCTACGGAGCAATACATATAAAATGAGCTAAGAACCAGCTTTACAGGACAAATAGTTTGGCCTGTAGAGAGGACAGACGAAAGGTACATCCCCAGAACAAGACCAAGAACAAGACCAAGAACAAGAACAAGAAGTTGTCTATTTGGCCCCTCTCTGTTTCTAGGGTTTGGCTGGACTGAATTTCACAATTTTTGGACTGTAGACAGGCCTTGACTAGTCAAGGCTAGATTCCAAATTTGGTTTAAAATTTTTCAATTTTGACGGAGTTATAAGCTCTCAAATTTCAAAGTTTAACACAGAGATCCTAGGTCGACCCTTACTAACACTTAATATTGATTTCCGTAAGCATCATGGTTTTAGGGTTGCTGGAGCCCTTAGCCTTTACATTTGGGGTGCCTAAATCGGCACAGCATATTGAACGGACGTACCAGGGGCCGTAGTTCTACAGTTGTGGCCTTTCAAACGGCATGCGGTTTTACCAAAAAGCGCACCAAAATCGTGGCTCACCCATTCTACGACACGCGATTTTTGATAAAACTGCATGCAATTTGAAAGCGATCAAGTCGAGAAAAAGCCCTCAGAACTGTGTTTGAGATGGTTTTATCACGCATCATGTCGGCTGTGTAGTTTAGTTTCGTCTAAAAGCTTTGCACCTTACGAGAATTTAAGTATATAAATGTGAGATTCATTCAACCAATCTAAACAACACTATTAATTGCCATATTGAATGTAATTCTCCGAACATTCTTTTCAAATGAAGCGAATATGTGTCATTAACGGAATCGTTTTGTTTTACTCATTTCCTACCTTTCTGTTGTGGCTAAAATTCGGTGATCAAATGTTATTTCGTTGAATTACATCGAAAATGGTTGTTAGTTATTAGGAAGAACGACGTTTTAATTTTCCACATCTTAAAAAGTTCACTTGGTGACCAGCAGAATGCTTAGTCGGAATTCCATAACTATTCAGAATTTAAAATGTACAATGGTGAGTTCGAAAAAGTGTAATTTTCAGTTATAATTGATCGATGTACGAGAAATTCGAGTTTTGGGGGGTTTCAAACAATGTAGCAAATTTCATTCCAATCGGACCTTTTGCTTTGGCTCCACTCAGACTACAGAAGTGCAACCAACAAACCAATATTTTGCAATTTGGTGTTCGTTATAGGCTACGCTACACTCAATCCACTCCACCAATTATAATAGAGATCGCTATTGCAGTACTTGATAGAGGTGTGCGCCTTAACATTTTAGTTGGTGGCGTTGTCTGGTTTTATACCAGCGGCAGCATTATCAATCATCTTTTGATTATTGTTAAAAAACAATTATTAATGATAATTGTTTGGCATGCAGTAAAAGGGATATACCTCCCAGCGCCATTTTTCTCGATCTACCACATCAAGTACGGCCCCAAAGGTTTATTTACTTACCGTTAGTTAGTCTTTCCCTTGCCCAAAAACCGTTTTAAAATGTGGCGTCTAGGAGATTTTCTGTTGAATATAGTTAACTATATTTAAGAACGATCCGTAACTTGTATGATGCATTGCGCGTGTACAATAATCATGACGTTTAATCTCTGTGTGTACATCTACTAATTTTCTAATAATTAGCATTAAAAAACGCTTAATCGTATAAAATACGGATGTAAGCCTTAAAAAACTTAAAGCCCTAAAGGAATAGATATTAGAAAAAGACATGTAAACCATCAGCGTCGCACTAATACGTGTAAAAGAATCTCCAGCGACCCAAAAAACAAGCTGGAGCTTCTTACATGGCTTTAGGGCTTTAAGTTTTTTAAGGCTTACATCCGTATTTTATACGCTTAAGCGTTTTTTAATACTGATATCCCTTATTTTTTTTCTTGTTTCAGCAAAAATAACACAGAAAAGAAAACTGTAATCACCTTAAAATACTCTTTTCCATGGCTGATTCGTTTTATACTGCTAAGAGTGACTTTTGCACCCAGTTTTTAGCTTGATCTATAAGAATTTGTTGCCCAAACCCCTGGGAGGCATCACGAGGAGGTTGTGGGGGGGGGGGGGGGGGGGGCGCTGATGGTACTTTGGGTATTTCATTGGGGTCCATGGCTGGTTCGAATTTTACTGTTAAGAAAGACTTGTGTACCAAATTTATGTTTTCTGCAAAATTTCTGCAAAAATTTGTTACTCCACTTAATGATTTCTGCCCAGTGCTTTACAATAATAATTGCTCTGCCGATGCGAATACTGCAGTAACATCAAAATTGTGTTCAAAAGGCCCTAATCGGTGTTAATACCTACATTTTGAGCTGTACAAATTGAAAATTGGTTCATTGGTTCGATCTCTAGGTGAGAGCAAAAGTTCTAACCCATTTGGCTTTCCGTGTCAAGAATAATGTAGTTACATTAAAATAGCATGCGAAAGGCCCTAGGCCTCGTCCATACCTACGTTTTAAGCTATAGAACTTGAAAATCGGTTCTGTGGTTCGAACTCCAGGTGAGGACAAAGAGTCCCAACAGCAACATTAATGATTTCTGCCTACTGTTCTGCAATAATAATTGCTCTGCCGACGAGAATACTGCAGTCACATCAAAATCTGGTTCAAAAGGCCCTGGTCGGTGTTAATACCTACACTTTAAGCTACACAAATTGAAAATCGGTTCATTGGTTCGATCTCTAGGTGGGAGCAAAAGTTTTAGCCCATTTGGCTTTCCGTGTCAAGAATATTGTAGTTACGTTAAATAGCCTGCGAAAGGCCCTAGGCCTTGTCTCCAGGTGAGGGCAAAGAGTCCCAACAACAACAACAACAACAACAACAACAACAACAACAACAAGAAATGGCCATGCTGTGGACGCCGAACGGATTGATTGTTGTCATTAAAATTTGTAAGGTAGTGAAAGAGTTACGACACGACCCCAAATACCGAATTTCGTTGGTCTATGTCAATTCTGGGCGAGACTATAGGAGTTCAAAGTTTAACGTTTAACATGGAAGTTCATGCTGAGGCTTACATAAGGACCGCTACCGCGGTCCTTGATTACCATGAGATCTAAAATCTAATATGACTAATGCGGTAAAAGTTAAAATTAATTATTCCAATAGATTGCCGAAGCAAAATTATAAGACACTAGCCTAGAAAATTATAAATTGTGATTTTAAAATACGAGAATCATTCCGGTTTGTGACGACACAATCGTTGACTTGATTCTGTCTCGTGTACTATTCCCAAAGCCAACCGAGACAGCAGCTATGCGAGGACTGCAGCTACTACCCCAGCCGACCTTGGCGCTGTAATTGCTCGGGTAACGATCTGCGCGTAGCTGTAATTTGGCACGCGGAATGTTATAAGGCAGGCCGGGTGTCCCTTTAAATGCTTTGTTAGTAATATTTGAATCTGGAGAAGGCACTTTGCGCAGCAGTTTTTGTAAACAATGTTGGAATTGTTGGCGGCGGCAGCTCAACCAGCCGCGATGACTAATGTGTCATTTTATTTTTAGTCGGTGGCAATGGCCCACATAAGAGGCTGCAACTAACTAAACATAAACCAAATGCTGAAGCAAACGAACGCATATCTAGACACACGCTAGTGTGTCGCGCCAAGTTAGGCAACGATCATCACAACAAACATCACATCATTCAATTGTCGAGGTTGTAAACCATTGTAGCGCGGCGCCATAGCGTCAGTGTCTTATATCTTGAAGCATAGTTGGGCACATTTCAGGTACTTGGGGAAAAATAATAATGCGGTACAAAAGCTTAAATTGTGTTGAAATCAAGAGCAATGATCCACCTGACAAATTTAACTCGTGTAGGAATGCCAGCCAGCTAAGCTGCTTTCAATGCAAAATCTGACCCTCAATAACGTTGAAAATGTGTAATTAGCTAGCTTGCTAATAACTAGCTACTAGCTAGCTAGCTAATTCTATAGTTTGTTTCACATTATGTTTTCAGAAAACTGACTAATGGCGACTAGTTTCCTTGCACTAAGAGTGCAAAAACATGTGGATATCACACTTGTAGACTCAACATAGTTACTGTTAGAGTTTACGAATGGGATGTTTACGCATTTTTTGCATTCGTAGTGGAAGAAAACGTGGCGTCAAACAGTCAGGTTTCTGAAAACATAATGTGGAACAAAGTGTAGTCCGCTCATCCCCATGTTAATTTCCATAGGGTGATTATTCATCGATACCGAGATAACGGGAAGGCTTCCAGCTATGAAATTGGACGAATGGCTGCAGTACGATACGAATTGCGTACCTTTTATGGTTTGGAGCCTAGGGGTGTAACGAGGATGGCGTGAGGTGGCGCATAAGTACAAAAATATTGTTATAACCATTGTTAGTATTGTCAGCATCATCTCTCATTGGACAGCCAAAGTTCGGACAATGACAACGTGTATACTGACGTGCGTGCCTAGCCACAGACTAGTGTAGCACCATAAATCTAAACAACGTTGCCAAAGAAGTTGTATTCACGTCCAATTCACGAAAAATAAACCAACTCTAAAAACAAAGCAAAATAAACAAAGCCAAAAACTGGTGAAGAGGCCACCAAGTTGAGAGTGGTTCGGCCCTTCAAAGAAGTGATATCAACACACCAAAACTAACGAAATAAAACAAATTACAACAAAATTAAAACCAAACCAAAAACCTATAAAGAGGTGACCAAGTTGAGAATGGTTCGGCCTATAGGCAAAAGGTAGTATCAAATTGTGGAAAACCAATTTCTTGTTGACGTGCCACTTCATTACACATCTGCATGGTAGTGGAGTTGAGTCTAATACACAATTTAAAAAAAAGGAATGATATCATATCAAAAACCAAAACTGGTAAAAAGGGGCCGCCAAGTTTCGAATGGTTCGGCCCTTCAAAGGAGTGATATCAACACACCAAAACATTCGCCAACTTAATCGCACCGAATAATACTTTGGACGTTAAATGAAAACTTGAATATTGCTACCAAAAGTAGCAATGTTCTAGTTTTCATTTAACCTTCGAACTATTAAGCGGTGCGATTAACTTGGCGAATGTTTTGGTGTGTTGATATCACTCCTTTGACGGGCCGAACCATTCGGAACTTGGTGGCCCCTTTTACCAGTTTTGGTTTTTGATATGATTAAAATAAATACGTGCATAGTTTACGATTACGCCTACTTATATAAAAGCTAAAATACGAAAAAGGTCAGCAAAGAGCAGCAGTACATCACACCAAAAGGCAAAGAGCCTCCCTTAAAAGAGTGAGTATTGCACCCAGATTTTTAAGAAGCATTAACTAATATGGTAAAGTCATTAAAATAAATACTAAATATAAATTTTAAATAAAGTTCTATCGCTCCACCTACTGTAGGCTCAAAGCCTGTTTCCTAGTAATGATTTCTGCATTCATCACACTAAAAGAACTTTCACTATGACATATTAGGTCTTGGCGTTGTTCATGTAAAGTTCGGGGGCGCTAGGCTCATACTTCGGGGCCCTTTGAGGTATCGTCTGCTAAAAACCAGCTTAATATCCTACCGATTATGTGTTATCTCCAGTTCCAGTACGGCTGCATCGTTGTCGTGGTAACGATAGCTTGAGGGGCAGTGCAAGGGCTTGCGTTGAGTATCCAAGTACGTTTGAAAATTCTTAATGCATGCATCTGTCGCATGCGTTTGTTATAAGACGGCGTCGCTAGGTAGTTCAATACGTAACGAAGTTTCTTGGTATCCTACCATGTACGAAGCTGCGAGTTAACTTTAGTACGACGTTATAATAAGTAAAAGCCTGGACAATCGTCATTACGCGCATTTACAACAAGCAGCACGTTAAACTTGCTTGTTGACATTCGCGTGTATTCTGGCTGAGCGGCAGTTGTTCTTTTTAGTTCTTGAGCGTGGACGGAATCAGCGCGGCACCGTTTTGCGTTTTTGATCCGCAGCAACAAACGTTGCCGTGACAGAGCCAGATGTGTACTGCAATCAGTAGGGCCCAGCCTCGCTCTACAGAAAACGTGAGCCATCTGATGGAAAACGCGAATATCTCCGCAAAATTTATGTAGAAATTTCATCTTCGAACCTGTCAATTTCGTTTACTCATGCTCCCTTGTCTATGAAATCTCAAGCAAATCAGAAGAATATTGCGAACGCTATCGTTTCCTAAACAGAAGCACACACAGACACACACAAACAAAATTCGGTCGAGTATTCAATCTCGCTCGCTTCGCTCGATCGGCCTATAAATTACCAAGTAGATGTAGGCAGAACCGAATTATACACAAATAACCGATCCTGAAACTTATGTTTGAAAATTTAATTTACCTCCAAGCTTCACGCAAAGGCAGTGAGGGATTTATTGGATGTATGAACATTTAGGCGACGGACTCTTAGGCGATGGAGATTTAGGCAATAGATACAGTCGATCTACTTCAGCACTGGAACTAACCATTAGACGCTTACTTAGGCAACAGAAATATTTTTAATGATGAATTATTTTGGGAAAAAGTTTGAAGCTATTAGCTAATCTTTAACATTTCAGTAAAATTAACAGAAGCGCATGGGTGGAAAACAGTTTGGAAACAGTTTTCCCGTTCCATCTTCCATAATTTGCCATCTGCTTTTGCAAAGAGCGTCCAGCTATGGTGTTTAATTCTGCTGACCCGGCTCGTGAAACTTTCGCCAAAATCGACAATTTCGGGCCAGATCCCTACCATTTACCTCAATCAAAAGTGTTCTTTTGCCAACTTCTTGATCTGGCAGGTTTAACGAAGTAAGATAATAAGCCTCTTTCGGTAGAAGGACCACTACCTCTTCATGATAGGAGGCAACATAGCTTCTTTTTCAAACATCCAGGCCCGGATGCTCCCTTTCGCAATCGTTATAAAACTTTTAAGTGTGAGGAGTATTTGATGGAATGGAGTGTAAAGGAATTGGACTCATGTTTAACTAACGCTATGTGTATTACAATTTCAGTTCGTCAGTTGAGGATAAGAAGACTTTGGTTCGATGGAGTTTGCGGGCCGGCTCCCATGCCGATCTTGCATATTCGGCGTCAACCACAGCCATCAAAGCTTTTCTGGCCGAACCAGAGGAATCATGGTCGGTCACGATTTTGGAAGACTGTTTGCAACACGTGAAGCATACGTCCTCTTTCCAGAAAGACTCCTTCAACTGGGGTGTGCAAGCAGTACTAAATATGGTGTTCCGTCGGCGTGATGCATATTTGGAATTGGCAAGCAAGATACCTTTTGATGTGGTTGGTCGCCTTCACCTTTTACCAATTCAACGGCCAACTGCTTGAATTGGCACCTAGGGTTCGTGACAAAGTGAAACAACCGGCTCTGAAACCAATTCCACCCAGTCGAATGCTGTCTAAGTATGCTGTTGGAGCTTTTCGTCAGGGTAAATTGGATGGAAACTCTACTTCAGGACAGTCGCATTGGCACTCAGCTCAGAATGGTGTAAAGGGTTTGGGCAAGGCAAGAAACAGAAACCAACGGAAGCCTTTTTTCATGCCCCGTAATCTGCTCAAAATGGCTCGTCCCACCCCCCTCGTGGATGAAGGAAGCGTTCCTTTCTACAAGCTAGAGGAAATTTTTGGGGCAGGGGACAGAGTCATCCGATGCATCAACAACAGGATGTGGAGCTCATATGCATGACATTACTGCATCTGGCAACCAGAAGAACAAGGGTTGCACATCAACATTTTAGAACTCGGGCTATCATTCTTGCTGTTCACAACTGACCTGCGCTACTAATAGGGAAGACACTGGGGATCATGTCCGACAACACCGCAGTAGTTGCATATGTTAAGAATAGTGAAGGTACCCATTCCAGGTCTCTAATGATGTTAGCGTCCAAAGTCTTCGACTTCTAACTGCGACAGTCTTCAAGTGACATTGCAACCCAGACATATTGCAATTAGGTTAAATGTTTGAGCCGACGAGTTGTTTCGGATAGATCTTATTCCAACAACGGAATGGCACTTAGCCCCTCAAGTTTGTTCGGTGGTTCGCTGCAGAACTATGTGTATCTTTTTCCCGGATCCCCGACCTTGGGCAATAAACGGAAAAAAGCATCTCCTGCTATGTGCTTCCTCCATTCTCGCTACTGTAGGTGGTTCTAAACAAGATTCGGGAATCTCCGGGCCTTTTCATCCTGATAGCCCCAATGTGGCAGGCGGCATCCTGATTCATGGTTCTCCAAGACCTAGCAAAGGACAGGGACGACAACAGGGGCGCTCGCCCACCCCCCTCCCCCAATCATCAGATCAAATGTACAAACAAAGAAATTTCTGGTTACTTAAGAAAACTGTTAGTTTCTTTCACAGCGACAGGATGGATTGAGGTCACATACAAGCATTAAATTGCATCGGCCGACTTAAGGCTCAAAGAAATTAATTTTTTTAATAAAAAAAATAAAAAAAAAACATCAATGTACCCTAGTTGTTACTGTGAGAGTTGTAAAACATCTTGTTTTCAGCTGAATTGGAAACTATTCCAAAAAAATGGTGTAGAAAACAATTCAGAACGTTGGGTGTGAGAAAGAATTGCAAGATTATTATTTTTACTTTTTTTTTTTTTTTTTTTGGGGGGGGGGATAAAAAAAAGGGTTTTTTTTTGTTCCCCCCCCCCCCCCCCCCCCGGCTTAGATTGCTGCCCCATTTCCGCCTCCCCAGTAAAGTGATTCTAGCGTCATCCCTGGCAAATCGCAAATCTTCTTTCACAACCCCACAGTCAGAGTCTGCACCCCAAACCAGATATTCATCTTCATGCATGGAAACTTTGAAGTCGAATATGCGGAAGTGGGGTTCTCGTCCGCTGTCACTTCGTCTTTTACTGTGCCATAGGTCTTCCCGGTGAAGATTTCCGAGACGAAATGGAAAAAAATTGTTTACGTGTTGTGATTCATCAAAAGTAGATTCATGCAACCCATCTGAAGCATCGTTAGCATCTTTTCTGGAAGATATTTTTCAAAAGGGACTCTCCCCGGTGGCAATGAAAGGTTACAGTTGGCGAGATATTCTGTGCTCTCTTGTACAGGAAAGTTGGTCACAACTAACAGCAATATAATCTCCAGATTAATTCGTGCATTTGAAAAAGCTTGTCCCAAAATCTGCCATGTTTCCCAAGTGGTACTTGTTTTCTCGTTGGTACTTGCGAGTTGATCTGCAGCTCCCTAAGAACCTGTGCACGTGGCATCTATGCTTCATCTCACTCCGAAAACTGCATATGTTCCTAGTTGCTCTAGCAAGAGCTGCCCCGCAGAGCGAATTGGCAGCTCTTGCGCGCAAGAATCGCCACATTCGTTTTACCAAAAAATGGTTCAATGTGATGTCTTTTCCTACGGATTTCTGTGCTAAGAATCAGCACCCAGACGATTACCCAAGCTAATTGTCATCAAAGCTAAATACAGATGCAAACCTATTTACGTTGCCTTTTGGACTTATATGTCAGACTGCCTGAGCGGAGAATCGAACCCAGGACCTTTGGAACCAAAGGCCAAGGTCCTACCGCTGAGCCAGACTGACATGGCCCTTTTAAAAAGAAACGTCCATAGGCAGCATTTAGCACGTGCATATATACATAGGCCGTGTCAGTATATATTCACGGATCTGTATTTAGTTTTCTTGTGAGCCTTTGGCTTTCCCGTCTTTTGTCATCAAAGCTTTAAGTCCGGTTGTAGAACCCGAGGGCGTAGAGCGTGTTCAGTGCCCGGTTCGGGCACTCCGTTGTTATTTACAATACACCAAAAGGCGTCTAACAAAACTGGTGTACGAAAAAAAGACTACTCAGCCAACTTCTCTATTACTTCAGGTTGACAAGGATTCGGGCGTGGTTATAGCAAGTCGTGTGTCTCCAGTGAAAGGTGCCACTTCGATTCGTGAGGTGATTAAGAGAGCCTACGATTTGGGCCCCAAACATACAGACTTGGCTCCTGAGGTGCGAGTGCATGAGCTACGGGCCGTATGGGCCTCTTGGACATTCGAATCAGGAGTGCCATTGGAAGACGTAATCGTGGCATGTTCCCAGAAGCACAAAAACACTTTCATCAGCCACTCTCTTAGGGACGTTAGTGGTTCTGATGGAGGCGTACAAATGGAGGAACATGTAATAGCTAGCAGTCGTGTGGGTAAGTCTTAATCCACAATGCTGTTGATACCTTTTTCAGCTTCATATTTTGATTTTCAATAGTTCTGATGAAGAAGTACACATAGTGAAACAAATTGTGGTTCAGCACACATGGTGGAACTTGTTGTAGAATGGTACACAGTGGAACAGTGCGCAGTGCAACAGTACACAGTGGAACAGTATATATCGTGGAACATAGTTATCTGGGTAAAAGCCAGTTCCACGACTGACAAAAAAAAGCATGAAGCTTGGCACGAGGTGGGTGCCTTCGATTTTTAGTTTCTTTTTTTTTAACTTTGTAAGGGCCACCTGTGTGCTACTGATTCCGGGTTCCTAGCTTGACTCACCTCAGCTAGTACTAAATTCATCAAGTACTGAAGGGGGCAGTATTTTGTAGATAGTAAGAAACGGAATTTTAATTTCTAAACTTAGTTTTTTACTATCCTAAAATACTTAACCTTGTAAAACCCACCCACCTTTTCCACGTTCGCTGAATCCGGTGTGGTTGTTACAAAGCGTTTGTGAGGAACCAACATGGCGGTGCATGCTGGGAAGGGAGCATCTGGTCGGAAAGCCAAGCAAGCTTAATTTATACAAATGTTTTTGAAAATTGGGCATTTGAGCATTAAATATGCGACTTAAACTGGTACTAAAGGTAGGTATTTTAGGATAGAAATAACTAATTTTAGAAATCAATATTCTGTTTCCTTTTTCAAGTTATTGCTGTTACATATTAGGTTACACAAGCAGCCTTGGATCGAATTTCACCGGGTAGGGTATAGAATTTCACCAGTAAAAGACTTTCGCATTGCCGGTTTGTCGTTTTTGTTTGGTTTCCGTGTACGCAGCTTTCCAAGAGGAGCACTTACTATTGGGGGGGGGGGGTAATCCCAGCATCCAGAGTCGTTCCTTTTCATAAAATTCTATGTCTCGTCAGCCCCAGGGTCAGGGGCTTGGACATCCTTCACTTACGTGCGACGGGGGACATTTAGGCGAGATCGGATTAAAACTTAGTAAAAACACAAAAAAACACTTGAAATGTATCAGATTTTTTTAACCGTAGCAGTACCTTTTTCAAATAATTATTTATTTAACTTTACAGATACCCAACAACAAATACTAACATACACAAGTATTGTAGCCTAAGTGCCGACGCGTATTGAAAATTGTAACTTTCGTCGTCAAAATGATTATCACCTAAGTGTATGTCGCCCACATGTAGGTGAATCCTTTATCGATACTGAAAATGTTACTCTTTTTTCGTATTGGGTATATTTGTGTAAAAATCGTCAAATTTTTTTTAGTTTTTTCTTCTTCTCTTGTAATCGGTATCAACGTTCGAAATGTCGAATTCTCACCTTATTACTTTTGTTTTTTTTGCCAGGAGCTGCACCCACCGAACTCTTCTTTGGTGAACCATGCTTGGAGTACAAAAATACTCACTGTCCAGAAATTAACATCATGGTGGAATCCTCTGATTCCTCGAATATTCCTGTGTGCTCAGGTAAGGGGAAGCAATATCTACTTTTTATTTTTTAATTTGAAGTAGGAACAAGGGTGAAATCAAGTAATCAGGTCCGGCAGAGGGCATTGCTTGCTGTCTGTTTATAACCTTTCTTTTTTTCCCCTATTAAATCACCCTGAACTTCTTCAAGATGCAGTAGCATCAACAGCAACGTAAATGATAGCCCGTAATGCTCGACGAGGGTCCATGATAATAT
This sequence comes from Lithobius niger, assembly GCA_023313725.1. Taxonomy (NCBI): domain Eukaryota; kingdom Metazoa; phylum Arthropoda; class Chilopoda; order Lithobiomorpha; family Lithobiidae; genus Lithobius; species Lithobius niger. Next base: position 129,828 of record JAHWFP010201304.1, on the reverse strand, counting down.
AACTGCATGTTCCATTACTCGTGCTTGATCGTGACCCCACGCGGCCAGTTGTGGAACGACTGGTCGTATCTATTGTATTGGATAACCCACGTTCAAAATAAGTTCAGAAAGTTTTAACCTATAAATATGTGTGAAAAATATCTCGTGCGCTATGGATAGTCCAAGCACGCAGCAGCATTGCCTGAAACAGCGTTGAACTATCTTGAAGCGGGGGTTAAGGAGAGGGCTTCGTCAAGTCAGGGCTGACTGGGGTAGAAATCACGTGACTCGCCTCCTGGCTCCAACCAGTTGACATGCATACCAGAAAGTTGACGCCTTTTAGCGTTGCTGTGGCAAAATAGGATTCTACCGATGTTGATTCAACCGGCCCGGATCCAGGATCGAAACCCACAGCTTCTTTCCCAGATGACCTTGTGTCAGGGGATGGCATATGCAGTGAGAGATACAGCATGCATTCATAGGCTCCTGGTAACATTCATCAGCTATGTACAGCATTGTTAACCAAAGAAAAAAATATGTCTACAGTATCATTAAAACAAAAATGTTGAATGTAGTATGGCATATATCTTGAGGGAAGAGAGAATGCGACAATTTAAAAGCAATAAAGGTTTTAAACTTTGAAAAGTCTACCAAGCAGTGTTTTTGTCTTACAGGCCTGATAATTCGTGTGTACTAATAACTACACCTTGACTAGACTTAGAATTTCAAGAATTATTGTAATTTGGCAGTAGTTTGTATGCCTCTAAAGATATATATTTCCAGTTAATGTTGCCTCTATATTTCTGTGCCTAATTTAAACAAAATCTTCTTTTGGGTTACTTGCTTGAAATATCACAAAATTATATTCTTTATACAGCGTAAATAAATAAGGTTATGTTTCTGGTGACCTAGAAAAAAAATGCCCTTGAAGTCCCAATTTCTCTAGCCAGGGAATCACTGCCTAATTAATTAAAGGAACATGAAGCATTTCACCCTAACCCCAGATGCAGACTATACTAACTTACTGTATCGTTATTTATACCACACTAGTAAAATGAGAATGAATTTTTTTTTGTCTTTAAGATTAATTCTTAAAAACAAAACGACCGAGTTCTTTGCCACGATTCATCCGTTGTTGTAGAACATGTAGTTATAATAATATCTAACCAGTGAACAATAATATTTAAATTTTATTGTAATTGCTACATTGTTTATAATTGATATTTCAGATAATCTGTGCAGAACGGCTGATACTACTAGGTACACCTTCACTTTGCATGGTAAGGACATCCTCTTTAAAACATATTCATTTATTTTTAACGTTTATTCTTACTTCATTAATTTGAAGTAACAATAAAAATAAAAAATTACACGCATGCTAATTTCCCATAGTATAATATTTACAAAATATTACCCATGGGTGAGATGTTATTCTGAACTTGCATGTGACAGGTCTGTCGAATACCTTATACTAGAATATATTTTGTTATGTTGAGGCTTACATAACTAAACTTGCTACCTTGCTAAAAAAGAAGACCTATGCTAAAGAATTGTATTAGCTGAAGTGACAATAGGGATGTTTTAAAACTCGAGAAATTGCTGGCTAAGCGCTGAGTTCTCTTGGTCTCTGCTTCCTCCGCTTATTCCACTTTTAAGCTGAGATTAAAAATGACATTATTTGAAGCTTACAAAACACAAGCATGGCCGACAATTACAAAATTAGTTATTTTATCTCGTTTATTAGTAGAGTTCATGATGTGAGCGTGAAGACTGAGCAGTTGCACTGCTGGCAGCTATCAGTCTCGCACATACGCAGCTTTATCAATCATATTCGCACACTAATGGTGATTCTAGTTCTGCAACAATGGCGTATGTGCACATTGTGTCCCTATATATTGATGCATAAGCTTAGCGGACTCTGCATACTTTTCCTCACTTAGATGGCAGCCTGTCCAAGAAGCTGACTTTAAAAACGGCGGAAAGGTTTCTCAGCGGAAAGCAGGGCTTGAATTAAAAAACGGGAATGCGTGCCTCTCTTCTAACCGTCTGAATTTTAAAAGACCCCTAATGTGCAAAATCTGCTGTCTGTATTTATTACATAAACACTAGATAGGTTTAATGGGCGGTGTGGAGCGCCACCTACATTAAGGTGACTTAACTGGAACTGGTAGTGGGTATCACATACACCAAACTGCCCCTCCACAAATTGAAAGAGTTACTTGCACTATTAGAACATTTCTTTAATTGCAAATAAACTCTTTATGAGTGTATTCAATTTTAAAATAACATTTAAAACACTGAAATTGGTGAGTCCTATATTAATAAGTGATAACCTAATTAGTTAATTCTACAAACAAATACATGCGTCCACTACATAAAACATCATATGAAAGGTGTAAATGAATTTCGATGGTTGTTAGGTCTGAAAGAATCGTCTCAGCTTAGATTCTTCAGGATGGAGGAACAGAATACTGAGAACCCCCTGAAAAAAGAAAACTACAATGGACAAACTGGAAGAAAATAATATGATCACTGAAGTTAATTCAATTATCCCATGTTTCTAAAGGTTAAGGTCTACAGGCCTACTAAGTTCCTGCTTCGAGCACCGAAGAGAATGCCCTTCCCCAAAGCTAGCGCCAGAAAATGTTGAAGGCACGTGTTACTACTGATCCATACTGGGTGGAACGTCCGCCTGTCAAATTTAGGCAAACTAGCCGATGCAATAATGTTATGCTCAGGTTGGTTAGTTAAAACTGTTTGAAGAACGGACGGGATGCTGCCAATAGAACGCCGCAACCGACGTACACTTCTACGGCTTTTGAGCGGGCTCATATGCTTCTCAGTAGGGCTTGGACTAGAAGATGTGACGTAAGGTGACTAGACGTGTGTTCGTATTATTGAGAGAAGGAGACCCAGGAAGTGAGAACTGCTTATTTCTAAGAAGATACTGTTGGATTTGAAATGAGGCGATCGGATTGGGCCAGGAAGGAAATTCTTGCTCTCCTCACCCTTCATCAAATAATTGAGATGAGGGTTCAAAAGGGCGTTGCTGAGTTGGATGTCACGTTCAAACCAACTTGTCTGAAGTGAAAAAATTATTTTGAAGATTGCCTAGCTCATTATTTATGTGTGAAAAGCTACCTGTGGTTGAGCAAGGAATTGATATAGTCACAACAATAAACATGGTCTTTATCGTGAAAGACATCTTTGCGATGAATTATTGAGCCTTTTACTTAATGTCGCTGCATTTCTTCATCTCGGCTTCCTCTGTCAGGCAACAATAAGTCTAAATGACCTCTCTTATTTCTACGAAATACAACCTTAGCTGGCATTTCATTTGTAGTAAAGTTAGGGGTAGCTTGAGTGACAAATTGATAATTCTGCAGAGCTTTGTCAAGCTAAACACCAGACTCACGTTCGCATATTTTGTAAACTTGCTTAAAAAGTTTGACCTGAGATTCAGCTTGGTCATTAGTGGCTGGGAAAAGCAGAGTGGGATTTTAGTATCACGAATTCCACAGCTTTGTAGATAGGATTTATACTCAGCAGACATAAATTGTGGCCCATTACCGTTTACCAGTAATTTACAGTAGTGGTCTACCGAAACCAATTTTTTCACTTTCGGCCGAAACCGAAACCACTGCCGAAACCAGTGATTTGGTTTCGGCCGAAACCAAAATCACTACCGAAACCGGCAATTCGGTTTCGGCCGAAACCGAAACCACTACCGAAATCGATCAATCAGTTTCGGCCGAAACCGAAACCACTACCGAAACCATAACCAAAACCTAACCTGAAAAGTATCAATTTTAATAATTTGACAAGAAAGCAGGAATAAAATCATAAAATCATGAATGTGTGGCCTCCAAGCCCCTCCCCCCACCCCTCCAACAAAAATAGTGTTTTAGAATTAAAAAAGAACTTGTTAGTCTTGCTGAAAAATTTCAGGACTTTCATTTGTATTTTTTTTATCACTACTCATTTTTTAGTTTAAAAATAGTCTTATTTTATTCGTGTCAGTCCAGAGCACGGAAAAGGGCTTTTCATTGAGTAAGTAAGAGCTTTGCTTGAAAACATAAATAAAGACAAATGAAAGGTTAAATACCCTCCAGTGCAACGAAGCCATTTAAATATTTGAATTTGGATTTAAAAAAAATGTATTTATTATTGATGGGCATGGCAGATGCAAGCAGGATGTGTGATGGTGACCCCTGGACGTCGACACCACTAAGCTACAGCCTAGTAGTCTGTACGGAAATTGAATATTGCCAGGAGGTAGAAGTGGTTTCGGCTTCACCGAAACTGAAGTATGGGATTCAGCCGAAACCGAAACCGTAACCGAAACTAGTTCATCGGTTTCGGCCGACACCGAAACTGAGCTATTAATTTTATGGCCGAAACCAGAACCGTAACCGAAACAGAAAATTTGCTTGTTTCGGTGCCGAAACCAAAACCGAAACCGAAATTCGGTCGACCTCCAACTTACAGTAGTCTAGCAATCCAAACAATTCTCTAAATTTATGAATAACTTTAGAAGTTGCTGTTTTCGTATCAAATACAGCACAAATGGATATTTTGAATGTGCTTCAATCACCAAGAAAAACATTAGACCATCCATGGAACCAGCAAAATCTACATCCACCCTGTCAGTCTGTCACAAGGTTTTGCTGGATATTCCCACAATTGTATCCTGTGGGAAAGACTATTATTTTATAGTTTAACATTTATAGTTTATAGTTTTATAGGTTTTTAACAGGTCGTTCCAAATCCACATCTATTTTTATGCCACGAAACCTTGAAACGTGTGAGTGCTTTAATATGCACAATACCCACGTGACCAATGTGTAGCTATGCTAAAATTTGTTCATGCAGGGCATTACGAACTCTCTCATAACTCTCAAAATAGTCTTGTTTTCTATGGAAATCTCATTCGTCCTATGAAAATAAGCTTGTAGTTCATTGCTGTCAATTTTACTAGGCCATCCTGCTTGTGTATAACGAAGAACTTAACAATTCATCTCGTAAAGTAAGCTCTTCAAGCTGGTCATTTAAAATTGGCAGTGATAATACAGTTTGCGTGACTGTAATGGGATCAGGTTTATTGGGTAGTTTACACTCCAGATGTAAATGTGAAAGGCTGTCAAGCAGTAAGATTTGTTTTACGTATTATGTGTTGCAAATCATAAGTATAAGCATTCAAGAATAGGACTCAGCACTGAATGTGTGATGCCAGTACAAGAATTCCTACCTTATTGCCAAAAACCGAAAAGTGTCAGTTTTAGAGTGAATATAAACCTCATACAAATACTGGTGGAATCTTTTGACACTGAACGCAATCTCGAAAGACTCTATATCGAATTGGGCATACACCATTTCTGCTTGTGGTAGACATCTACAAGCAATGGTTGGTCCTCGTCAGATGACAGTATAACCATGCAGCAAAACCATGCTGACCCCCTCTAGGAGGTATTGCAGCCCAGTTTCAGAGGTAACTTTGGATTGAAATGAACTAAGACATTAGAATCTAAAAATGCTATTTTAGCTTGCTTAACTGCGATGTGAAGTCCATAACCAAGACGTTTTTGGACTTAACAGTTTGTTAAGCGGTGCCAATAGAAGCTGCATGAGATACAAATTTGGAGAATTGTTGCAGAACCCTCAAAAATTATTTAAGTTCTGAACCGTTTCTGGGTTCTGGACTGATCGCATCTAAAATGTCAGGCAGGTTATGAATACTATCTTTATTGATGTAAAATCTAGGTATTAAAGTTCGAACTTATTCAGCTTACATTTGGCTTTTTTCAGTCTCATCCCACTCTCTCCCTTCCTGGATGGCCTTCAAAACCTTATTTAAAATGACTTGTGTGTAACTGTGAGTAAGACTGGACGCTTACTTAGGTAGCAAACGAACACTATGCATCCCACCCAAATATCATCGTACCTGGTTGGGCTGGCGGATATGCTTATATCTTCCCCAGAAAATTGAACAGACACAGCACAGCCCAGCCAAAACGCACCACTGCATTCACTACTTTAACACATACAACCAATGTGTGGACACATGCACAGTACAGTTTTCTTGGCCTTCGCCCCCCCCCCCCCCACCGCCCCACAGACCAGAAGTTAAAAGTCAAATTTGGTAAAAGTTAAATGCGGCAGGAAGGTCCTCTGAAATTTGTTTGATGCTCGGCGCCCATTTCCATGTTGAATGTACGGCATCCTAATAACATGAAAGCTCAGTAGCTTCCTCCGTGTAGTTTAAGATGCACAATATTTTAGTCCGTTTCAGATGTCCAATATTTTTGTCTGTTTCAGATGCTCATTGTGGGAGTGAAGTTCTTCACGTTTCCATCGCACTCTTCATACTGTCCCTTTTTATTTCATCCAGTTTCACAATGAACTGTATAAAATAAGTCGTAGAAATACGGCATAGCAAGAGGAATTACAGCATTTTCATCCTGAACTCTCTTAAGTGTGCAGTCATGTCATTGTATTTAACATGGAGTTAATATAGATTATTTTTTCTCTTACTTCATTTGTACTGGAACACTGTTTATTAAGAAGATATGCTTATTGGAAAATATTTATGTCCTTTTATTTGATATTTCTACTATAATTTACCATATTTTATTACAGTATGTTTGAAATTCTTGAGAAAAACTGAAAGGCGATAGCTCTGCCATAACGTATAGTACTGGTTGAGTCGATTAAAGGAGATACTCTCCACGTGTTTACTTGAGTTGATGCTTAACTCAAAAACGGTGCTCAGTGCCTACAGATAGAGAATAAACAAAATAGTGTTAAGCCATACCAAATATATGTTTTACTCAATTAGCAAAATACAAACAAGCATAATAAATATTGATAAGAGTATATAGATCAAGGTACAAAAACACAGGCCACAAATTCATAATTGCTTCTACTGGTTCCGTCAAATGTCACAAACATCTTTATTTTTTGTTATAGATTGAGTCCATGTTGCTCGGAAAGTACTATCCTGACACTTGAAATTCAACCACAGTCAACTAACCTAACCTAACTAACAATTACAATGGTTAGGTCAACTAACTTAACTAACACGTCAATTACGCGGAAGCACCTTTTCTGGGATGCTAAATCTAAGCTTCTGGGTTTCACTGGTTCTATTCTAACCTTTAAAAGGATGTGCTGGTTTTGTTAATCGGGAATAAATTATAGAAAGAGAGTTATAAAACGTTGAAGATAAATGGTACACCGTTAGTATTCACTGCTGTTGCAGGTCAGTTGAATCGCTGACTTTGAAAAGGGCATTAGGGCCCATTTCTGCAGCGACAGTTTTCTTGCTCTATAGCTGTTACTTGTTCAATACTAAATCTGATGGCTGCTTCTCGCCTTTACCGGAGTATGTGGCTTTCGAGTTGTCTATATGTATTAGTACGACGCAGACGCACATTTTCTCGTGTCTTGTGACACGGCGTACGATGCTTGCAACATTTGAGCGTCGATTTATGACAACAAGAAACAATTTTTACTGCCACACCATTCGGCTAAATGCCTAGTGTTGCCCCTCAGTACAAAACCCTAGTTACGCCACTGCTCACATGCAGGGGATGCCACATGTTTTTGCAGGAATCACGTTTCCTTTATGATTGACGTATGCTGGTCATTTCAGCTTAGCAGTCTTGATTCTGTTTTGCTTATAGTTGTGTTTATTTCGAACACCTTTACGTCGTTTAACCGGTGTGTCTTGTACATTTTCTCCATTTGAGTTTCGGACACCGTCAGTGTCAGCCATACTGGTTTGCAAAGCACTCTGGATAAATGCTACCTGGTGTTGAGTTTGAAAAGGTCACAAGTGGCATGACTTAACTACCTTTTCAAACTCAACAACAAGAAGTTTAGAGCCTCTGTACAGTGAGACAAACTGAAGTATTTAGTCCTTTTTCGTACTCAGTGGATGTGTGGCTGATGTTGCCACCTTCATGCACTAGCACTTTATTTTTGTCAAAATGTTGACTAATGCCCTTTTCAAACTCAGATCACTACTGCATATCACTACTGCAGATCAATTGTGCGAAAGCACCTTTTCTGGGAATCTAAGCTTCTGGAATTCTCTGATTCTATTCTAACCTTTAAAAGGATATGCTGGTTTTGTTAATCGGGAATAAACTGTAGAAAGAGTGTTATAAAACGTTGAAGATAAATGGGACACCCTTAGTATTCACTACTTGTGCTGTGGCCTCTGTTCGATGCTCCTTGCTACAATAACGTATCCACTGCTGACTTGCCTGCGTTGATTTCTGGGTTGTATACGCATTACGCAACTACAATGCACCGAAAGAGTAGTTAAGCTCCGCAGTGTACTGTTATCAAATCTGGTTTTAATTGATGCAGTGGTTAGTAGCTACGCCCTATTGCTTTACCGAATTGCTGCAGAAATTCTTTCAACAGGGAAGGAAACATTGTCCTTTATCATGAAACGAGGTGTACACTCACTACATTTCTGGTGTAAAGCCCAATGAATTGACACAGACTTGCTTAAAACAAAGCAAGCATTATCTACGTACGCATTGAGGGTCTAGCACTCGTTTTGGTTCATGATTCGCAACAATTTTGTATCCATCTCGTTGTTTTAAGGCAATTCCCCCTAATATTTCTGCCAACGCAACTGGAAGGGTTTTTAGAAATTTTAATCACTATTTCTGTGTTACGAATTTTCTAGGGTATAGCTGTGATCCATACAGACAATTGTGTATTTTTCCTCAGCCTATAGTAACTTGATACAGAAATTAGTAACCGCAAATGTAATATCTACCTCAGAATACAGATAAGGTTAAAGCCCAAATGTTTAGAATTTTAAAACAAGTTTCTTGTGCAAGTAATATTACTATTAACAGCAGTTCGTGAAGAAAAAGGAACGAAGAACTCAGATTTCATGTATGCTAGCATTAAACCACATCACATGATTCTCCCAATTTTTTTAATTGTAGTCAGTACAATGTAGTACAAATACAATTTTGACAGGTGTGGAGAACTGAAGCATCGTCATAATCTTCTTAATCTTTAAACCAACAGATTTACTGACTGAGCTATCATCACGTGAAAGTCAAGATTTAAAAAATCCCTCGTAAGGTGGATGCATTTTTGTTTCGCCGAGTTTGGTACCGAATTGGGATTCGGTCTAGCCAAGACGAGATGAAACTTGGCCTACTCTCGGTCTCTTCTCAAGTTTTCAACTTCATGCCCAAGTCTTGTCTAACTGCGTCTCAATAAGTCTCAACAAATCTCAATAAGTCCGTGCAGTTCTCGAATTCCTTGACTTGCTGAAATTACTTCTGATGAGAGTGTAGAAAAATTAAAGGGCAATTACATCCATTTTGACATGCATGTTTTACTTTTAGGTCACTTACACAATAACTAAACACAATAATTGCGGTAGGAATACGTTACGTACGTCCGATGCAACAATTTAATTACTGCATCACCAAAACACGATACGGAGACCGCCATTGTTTTGCTGGAACGCGCAGAAATTAATGCCGTCAGATGGTGCTTATCGATTTCGACTCGCAGCCGATTGAGATAACTGTGTTAGCTGTGAGTAGCTCAAGCGTCTGACGGCCTTAGCTGGCCACACTACCGTCGGCCAGCTA
>JAHWFP010201304.1:109728-119817 GCA_023313725.1 Lithobius niger | reverse complement strand
CTAGCAAAACAATGGCGGCCTCCGTATCGTGTTTTGGTGATGCAGTATTAAATTGTTGCATCGGACGTACGTAACGTATTCCTACCGCAATTCTTGTGTTTAGTTATTGTGTAAGTGACCTAAAAGTAAAACATGCATGTCAAAATGGATGTAATTGTCCTTTAAATCAATTGTCACTTAGTTGTTTTTACTACGAAGAAAGGATAGATTTTTTTTTTTATTATTTTAAAAATTATTTTAGCCAGCCAGGGAATGTAGGCCCATAATGAATAAGCAGAGAAAAGGCTGAATGTTACACCTGTCCATCCCAAAGTTCCTTGATTTTTGTAAAGCTGCCCCTTGTAGCGGGCATTGCCTGCAGTACACCTAATCTCAGCCGTTTTCATTGGCTGTCGGAGCTACTTCACCATTCCTCAACAACATGGCTGATTTAATTTTTGTTTACAAACCATCTCTGGGTGTACCGTTGTTATTATTGTTTTGTATCAATGTGCAAAATCTGGTTTTAATTTATGCAGTGGTTATTGCGCAACGTGATTACAACGATCGCATTCGAGTGTATTCATCGTTTACTCGGCCTTCTGCCTCGCTTCGCTCCAAACATTTTTAATTCTTCTATTGATCATTGGTTGCAGTCAACTGTGTCGTAGTTTCTTTTATGAGTTTGTTGAATTTAGGCGACTCGCTTCATTGTTGTGTCTTTTTCACCATATTCCCAAAAGAAGGCTTCTTTAAACCACCGGGCGGAAGCATATAATATAAAAGGGTATGGGTATTAGGGACCCATCAAGTTTTCGCAATATGTATAAAGTAGCGATATCAGACAGCCAAAAATTGGACAATAAGCATTTTAAAATAAACAAATCAAATATGAAATTGAAGAACAGTCGGGAAAAAAAAGCAAATAGTGAAAAACCAGGTTAACCCAAAAGCAAGCTTAGCAATATCCCATCAAGTTTTCGCAATATAAAGTAATGCTCTCAAGACAGCCAAAATGAAAAAAAAAATAAGTATTTCAAAAGAAAGTATCAGATATGGCACTAATGACTAACAGTTAAATAAAAGCAAATAGTGGGATAAAAAATTACAATTCCAAAACAACTACGTTATGGAATAAGATTTATTGCTTTAAAACTTGGTGACAAAACTCATAGCACATAGGGGTACACAGACAGGAAAGAAGTGTTTTCGCGTTTAAAGAACTTACACACTTAAACAGGCTCAAATCACAACAAGCCCGTAACCAACTCCTTTGTGATATTAACCAATGTACAATGCAACACGGACTTAAAGTGGTACTATCACCGATTGAAAAGCGAACGAAAATACCATGGCGCCATCTAGCTGCAGTGATATTGTTAACTTTTACAGATGCTCCCAGGTGCACGTGGACGTACCAAAATTTCACTCAATAATTAAGGATGTCGTGGCTTGTTTGTTTTGGTAAAAAAAAAAATACCACGACGGCATTCCTTCGCTTGGTGCAAGCAAGAGCTAGATAGTACTAGACAGCGCTAGATGCAGGCACAGTTTTTAACAGTAATTTTTAATAAGTCACTGACTGACGCTGAACTGCCTGTGGACAAGAAGTTTGCTAGGGGGAAGTTTCCTGACTTTCGTCCTCATACCCATGGAAATAAGTACCCAACCCTCTGTATTTTCATCTGTTCAATAAATCAAAACCTTCGTTCGGTACATAATTTGACGGGAATCTTGCCCCCTGTTCAGGGTTTTTCTTTTTCCTTACTAGGTAGCAGACCCCTTCCTTACACACCCTTATCCATGCTGATTAGTCTGCAGTTTTATTAATCCTGAACTAATTGACCCTGCTCAGTGCTGAACTGTTAGCTCTTGTCAAACAGTAAAACTACTGCCAGATCTTCCCCAACTGTCCATGCTGTAATTGCCTGCATTCGAGGTCGAGGTCTTTGCCCTCCTGAGTATTTATTTAGAAAGTATTTATCAGTTTCTGAACTCCTTCAAACGTAACCGTTGCCTCCAATATTTTGGCATCAGCAGTGGGCTGCTTAATTTCTAATTTGAAGAGTACCAGAACTGTCACTTGTTTGCAGACGAAGCGTTAATGATTTTACCCATTTCAACACACATTCTGGCTTCTGGAAGGTTATCTTTTTTGAAAATTTTCACGACTTTTCAATATGTTATTTTGTTTCACCTCTTCCTATTTTGATTTATTTTCGGGGAACAAGTGTTCCCACTTGCCTCTACCCCCAGGTGCGCCACAGGAGAGGGGGGTGGGTTATTTTTACTATCGTTTTAACATATAAAACACCAAAAAGTATTATCAACAATGCTATGCCACCAGCTCTAACGCGATCGCTACGATGCGGCACGAGAGGAGCAAGAGAAAACCTGAAATGAGGGCCTACAGGATCGCCTTCACCCATTCGGCCTAAGCAACAAAATTTAGGTTTGTTAACGCGGATGGTTGAGGTTGACTTAAATCAAATTCACTAACTGGTATGGTGATTTTAAGTTGGTTTTAGGATGGATTGCATTTAATTTAAAATTACTCAAATTTCCGAAAGATGAGACTTTTCAGTACAGGTAAAATTCTTACCTTAAAGGCACATAAATCCTTCCGTTCTGGCCGCTTTACTCTGCGTCACCTACGCTAAAATATAGTTCAAACGACCGCAGCGCGCATTGCTATACGACACTAGTCATACTCATTTCGGGGCCGCTGCAACGCGACACATCGTACGACCAAGTCGCAAACTTGAGCGAAGGATTAATTATCCTTCCTCCAGGGCCGCGGCTTGCCAGCGATGTGGCGGGAGTTATATACCGCTCGGACCGAGCCGTTTAAAACAAGCCTAATAACATTCACGCGCCACTACTGACATCTGCATCGTACCCTTAGACCAGCAAATGAAAGGTAAATCAGTTTATATAAAACTATTTCCGGTAATGTATCGAGTGAAACTGTTAAAACATACCGGAGGGAGTTATGTGCCTTTAAACGAACCGGAACGCTTGGAGTTCCGAACCGTTCTGGCCCAAATTAAGCCCTAGGCATCAGTCTTTTTCGGGAAAAATGGCAGAGGTCCCTTATGAGGTTACCAAAAAACTAACTGAAAGTATTCAAAACATTACACTTTTCTGCAGGAAAATGCATAATATTGTTAATAATAATAATCGTGACAAAATGCTTTGGTGCCCCCAATAAATACCACTTAACTGAACGTGATCAAGTTGACTTTTTGCCTGGTCGTTCTTCTACTCATCAACTTTTGATAGCCTTGAATAGCTGTACACAGGCTTTGGACATCGGCATACCATCTGATGAAATCCTTTTTGACTTTAAAAAAAAGCCTTTAAATCGCTGGTTCCTGGCAAACTCGGATTTAAACTTAAAATGTATGTGTGTGATGTAAAATATTTAGCATAATTTCTAATCGGTCGCTCTCAGAGTGTTGTTCTCGGTAAACACTTGCAGTTCTGCCTCAATCAGCATCATTACTGGTGTCCTTCAGGGCTCCGTGCTTGGGCCCCTTTCTTTTCATCATTTTCTTAACGTTGAGTTTGTCATGTAACGCTAAAAATGCTGAACAACAGAAATTTGCAGAGGACCTCAAACTGCATTCCGCCATTATATGCACCCAGAACACCCTCGAAGCCCAACCTGAAATAAACGATGTTGTTCAGTGTCAAATGTAAAATTTTTCACATTTAGAACCCAAAATACCGGGTTGCATATGTTATAAAGGGTGTTTCTCTACCTGGTGCTCATTTGATCAAGGACTGTGGTATTTGGTTTGATTCGAACTTAAAGTCTTCAGTTCATTGTGGCCATGTGGTGACAAATGGCAGTAGTCGTTTAGGCATGATCCAACGGGTTTTTTACTCCAGGATGCATAAAACCCAAATTATGGGCCTACAAGGTCTTCGTTCGACCTCTTTTGGAGTACGCTAGTCCGGTTTGGTCCCTTACCTACTGCATGATATAGACCACCATGAATCCAGTCAGCGTCTGTTTACTAAACCGCTATTTGGTGTGCAGGTTTACCATCTATGGCTCAAATCTGTAGTTCTGGACTCGTTGAAGCTACAGCGTTTAAAGGCAGACCTAACCGTAATTTTTTTAATTCTCCGCGCATTTCTTGCAGTGGATCTACGTCCAGTCACATCGACGAGAGAGCATTGCTTTAAATTAAATGTCCCAAAAACAAGACTAGAAAGCCGGTGAGACTTTTTTGCTGTAAGGGTGGTTCCTGTAAGGAATTCCTTAGACCAACACATGGTTTTAGCACTATATCTATAAGTGTGTTCAAGCGGCATGTTAACCTTACTGACTTGACATGCTTTTGAAAAGGCCCGATTTTGGGCTCATTATCTTATTTTTACTGCTATTCAATAACTTTTATGACTACTCTTACGGTAGTAATTTATTTTTTATGCATTTTTGTACAAATTCTGATGGGAGTAGTTGAAGTGTTTTAGAATTTACTGTTTTCTATTTTTTTCTAGTGTGTGGCCTAGCATGTGTGACCTTACATACCTTTGTACAAATTTTGATTGAGTGCATGCAGTGTTTTAGATTTTTTTTTTACTGTGTGGACTGGGGTAAGTGGCAACCTTGCCCTGACAGCTCCAATTCACTGTTAAAGAGAGATGAACTTTTTTTTCAATTTCAATAAACTCACCATCCTGACGGGGTAAAGCGCATTACATGATCCGTCTCCCTTTCCCCTCTAGCCAAAGTCCATACCTCTTTGGGTTTTACCAAATAAGGCTAGAAAGAATATTATAAAAGCGTGTGCGTCCTTCCTCCAATTTGGTTTTAACCAGAACATCCAGTTGCTTATTTCGGACCAGTATTGACTTTTACATTTACATTTATTCTACAGCTTTCTTTCTTTTCTTGATTAGTTTCCTGCACTCAATATTAAGCCATGGTAAGCCAGTAGGGTTTTCCACAGTACCAGTAGGAATTAACTTCTCAACGAGCTCCTTGATAACACTTTAGGAAGTCCCAAGCTTGGTAAACAGACTAAACCTCAACATTGTTTCAAAATTCATGATAGCTTTGTTTCTTCCAAGTAATCAGCAATAGCAGCAACGTTTGCTTTTTTAAACACCAGAAACTGGTTTTTAGCCCGTATTTTCGATTTAGGTTTTACTCTCATATCCAACACGACACATTAGTGACCATTCGGCCTTTCCGTACTGGGGGATTACCACCAAATGATAGGCGGCAGCATCTATAGCCATTTACCGCTATCTAATTCTTTCTAGCCCTTACTTTCAAGAAGCAAAGGAACACAGAAATAAATTTCTTTTTATGAAACAAAAGCCACGTGCCTCCTTAATTATTGAGTGTAAAGTTTGTGTGTGTACGTGAACCAGGAAGCAAGGGGTAAAGTTAAGCCTAACGTTACAATGGGCGGTTTTTTTAAATAAAGAACGACTGTTTTGAAACGCAGATTTTGAACTGCTAGATGGGCGCCATCTAGTGACAGTGATATCGTTAACCGTGACCGCTTGCACCCTCAATAATTAAAGAGACATGCGGCTTGTTTGTTGTGTAAAAAGAAATGTCTTTGTGCGCATTTCATCGCTTTTTGAAATCAAGTGCTACACAACTAAATGCTGCAATCTGTTATTCGGTGAAGAGGCACGTTTAACAACGACGCTAACTCTCCTCAAGTCAAAGTTATTGAAGCACAAATCCAGAAAATTATTTCCCCTTGTTGGCTTGCTAATAGTTTGCTTCAAGTCAAACTTGGCCATAATGTCCAACACAGTGTATATTTTATGTCAAACACTGCAATGCCCACGTCACTTGTCAGTATGCCATGACGTCATCCATGAAAGGACCACAGATGCAATGATTGTAAACAACCCTTCCGAGCTAATAGATTGCTAATCACGTGTGATGAGCTTCCCTCTGTATCTAGTATACAATAAGCACGTTGCTAATAAACTGGGTCATTCTCCCACCGTTGCTCAAACTACACTAGTAGAATATTAACTAGGCTAATCGGCCACCAGGGTCTAGCATTTAATAATGGCAACAAGCTAATGGTTAAATTAGATTTAAAATTAAAAGTCTCTTACCTGTTCACGGCTTCTGCTTTGGTTGTGGGTAAGAAATTTTCTAATTTTGGTAAATTAGAGTAGTTCTAATTTTTGTTTTGTTTTGCTGCGTACTGCAGCTTGGAGTGATTCTATCAATTGCTAGTTAAGACCGGAATTATTTTTAGTGATTGTGTATAATTACTATTTTGTTTAATCCCCTGAAAATGAGCATTAAATGAATAATTTTATCGTGATCGTGTCTTTCGTGGTGCAAAGGTGCTGGTACACCCCCAGTACTAGAAAAGGGAATTCTCAGCGATCAAAAACGCAATCAAATTAATCTTTCAATGCTTGTAGTTGCCACTAGCAAGATTATGTTTTGGATATTCTGGTTTAGTCTAGTATCCTTGTTGAATTTTGCTGATTTATTGAAATTCATGCTTGATGAGTTGTTTGAAAATCACTCGTGTTACTGGATTAGTAAAACTTGATTAGTCGTTATTTATATTTCTTTAAATGCACGAGTTGTTGAAAATCACTTGTTAGTGGATTAGTAAACATGTTAAGTTGTTGAACACACTAATGAATTTAGTTTCTTAGTAAGATAGTAAACGTGTTAGTGTTAGAAGGCAAAATAAATTTAAGGTAGGCTAGTAGGATTTAAATTAAATTTCCAAAAGCTACTGTGTAAATTTAAGAGGCAAGTAAATTTAAATTTGTATTTCGGGTGGGGAACCGAATTTTGTTAATTTTTTTATTAACTTGTAGTTAAAAATGGACTTAACTTTGAACTGGTTTTAACGGTTAACCTGTTAAGAATGGATTTAATTAAGGATGAACTTAACTGTGTAAAGCATTTCAGGCTAGAAGGATGGACGAAGTTAATTAATTTTTTTCCTCGTTCTGTCAAGGTTAACTTAAAACGACAGACCCCAAGCCACATGGGTTGTTCGAACGATTTGAGCTGGATTTAGAGACGTGATTTAAATACGCGTTTAGAATATTTTTAAAACTAAAAAAATTGCGGACATCGTGTAGACGTTTTGAAAGCGAGCGTTGGCAGCAGGGAAATATTTGATAGGATTATTAACATTTTAGCCCCAGCTTTGCCAAAAGCTACTACTTTCGATGCACTCGTAAAGGCAGTATTAGATAACGTTGAACCATGCCCTAATGTAATATCCAAACATGTAGTTTTTCAGACGTAACCAACAGTCGGGAGAAACAATAGGTGCATTTCTCACAGTTTTAAAAACTATGACTAAATCCTGTGATTTTGACTCCTGAACGGATGTAAACAATGAAATGATTCGTGATCGCCTAGTGGGAGGGGTAAAATCCGAATCTTTACAATGTGAACTTTTAAAGAAAACACTTACTTTAAAAGAAACAACTGAGCTTGCGCTTTCGCTTGAATATGCGGAAGTCTAGCAAGTTGAAATTAGAGGCGGAACAGTCACGGTGAATTTTATTAAGAAACATAAAATCAAGGGTTCAGAGTTTAAGCCAAAATCTAAATTGGAATTCCTTTGTTTTTGCTGCGGAAAATCCGGTCACTTCCACTCTAGATGTAAATATAAAGATTATTCCTGTGGCCGATGTCACGAGAAAAGTCATCTTAAAATTGTATGTCACAAATAATCTAGTGATGAACGTAAATGTGTGTCAGCGCCTTTAAAAAACGTTCTGAAGATAACAGTTCACAGGAAAACTAAACACAAGTATGGTTATAAAAAAGTCAGTAAGTTACAGCACGAGGTTGAACCTGTTTCTGAAACCGAGAATGAAATTGAAACGAGTGAGCCTGAAGCAGATTCAGGTAGTGATTACTTCTCAAATAATACATTGAGCATGTGTTTATAAAATAGTATGTTGACCGTGATTTTAACAAAATACACCAAAACAGCGAAGTGGACACTTGATTGTGTTGTGAACGATGTTCAATCGAGGTTGACAGCGGTTGTGACGGGACTATAATTCCTATCTCCTTGTACGAGAAATATTTTCAAAACTGTACCGTTACACCATGCTATTTTGCCATGAAACAGTATAACGGTGAACCAGACCCAGTCTATTATTATTATTTAACGTCTAGATCAAACTGGGCAATCGAACTAAAAACATGTATATTAATGGCGGTGAATTTCGAAAGACCTCCGCTAATGGGCAAAGACTGGATTAGCATTTTCGATATTGACATGAGGCAATTTTACTCATTGCAAAATTACAAAATTTAGCATTCTGATAAAGTTAAGATTGCTCAAACTGTCGTGAACACAAAATAAATCGAAGTCGAATACCGCAAACTTTTTCAGCCAGGTCTGGGGAAATTTAAGGGCCACATAGCGAAAATCCAGCTCAAACCAGATGATAAGCCTATCTACTGTAAAGTCCGTGCAGTTCCTTTGACAAGGTGAATGACGAGGTTAAGCGTCTCGTAGATTTAGGAATTCTCTAACCGGTCACAACAAATGCTTGGGCAACTCTAATAATCATTATTCATAAACTGAATGGTAAAATTTGCGTAATAGGCAACTATAGCACAACAGTGACCCCAAAATTAGAAATAGATCACTATCCTGTTCCTACAGCAGCTGAACTTTTTAGTGAGTTGGCTGGCTGTGATACGTTTAGTCTTATTGATCTCAAAGACGGTTTTTTGCAGATCGAACTTGATGAGAGTGCTCGTGATATCTTAACAATAAAGACGCCGTTAGGGCTATTTAGGTTGTCGAGCGTTACGCTTGGCTTGGCCAGCAGCCACGGGATATTCCAGCGCTTGATGGCAGGACTCACTGCCAGAATCTCAAAGTGCCACCCATTTTAAGATGACATATTGGTTAGAGGCAAGGGGCAGGAACACGATTTAACAGTTTATGACTTATTAAATGCCTTGCAAGATTGAGGGCTGGGTCTTGGAATCGATAAGCCCAGTCTTAAATATTTAGGGTATACAATTGACAAAGAAGGAATGCACACTTTACCGAAAGTGGTGGAAGTCATTGTTATGGCACTAAATACTAGCAACATACCTGAGCTACAGTGTTTTTTGGGTTTTATCAATCAGTACTGTAAATATATGCCAAATTTAGCATAAGTTCTGGCCCAAATTACAAAGCTTTTAAGCACTAAAGTCAAATGGGAATGGGGTCCAGATTGCAACAAAGCTGTTGAAACTGTTAAGCAATTATTTTTGAAGTCCAAAGTTCTAGTGCACTATAACCCTAAGCTGCTCAAATTCAAGCTAGTTTGTGATGCTTCTCCGTACAGTATAGGAAGTTGCTTGATGCATGTTATGCCGAATGGTTGTGACTTGTGATTTGAGCAGATGATTTGTGTACTCATAGCTTTTTCTTTACGTAAGCTCACCCCAGCGGAGCAAGTCTATTCGCATTTTGATAGGGAAGCACTGAGCATTTACTGGGGTGTCAAAAGGTTCCACGAATACTTGTATGCTCGGCAGTTTATACTTCACACAGACCATAAAGCTCTGCTTTGGATATTTGGCGAAAAATTACGAGTACACTGCATAAAATGTATATATATATTTCGCTTGGGAGCAGACTTAATGATGATGAGGTATTATTAGGGATCAAGATTAAACAAACGAAGCTTCAACAACCAGCAACAGGGAGAGCGGGCTCATTCTTGCCACAGTAGCAAAGAAAAAAGGCGAGCGCCTGACAATGAAATAGATATGCGCTCTAACAATTAGAAACAAACACTATTGCTTCAATAATGCTGACTATTACAGCCGAGTTGAATCGTAGCCGGTTTTAGGGGGGAAAAAGTAGGAAATAAGGAATTTTGTAAGCCATAAATAAGGAATTTTTCACTAAAAAGTAGGTAAAAATAAGGAACCCCTCGGCATAAAATCAGAGCTTAATAACAGTAACTGTGATAAAAGCTTACTCGTTTCAAGAGCATTCTTAAATCTAGGATACCAAATCCAATTTAACAAATATCTCTTTAATGACTTGATCCCATGGCAGCAGCTGGAAAAAAGTAGCTCTTCAAGCTAGACAGCCATGCATATAGATTTTTTTT
>JAHWFP010201304.1:79875-100138 GCA_023313725.1 Lithobius niger | reverse complement strand
GAATGATATCACTACTTTGAAAGGCCGACCCTTTTTTGAAACTTGGCCGCTTCTCTTATACCAGTTTTGGTTTTGGGTGGATTTACTGTTACTAGGGCAGCCCCCAGTACATTGCCGGTTTTATATAGCATTGTTGTGATTTCACATTTGCATTAAAATGCTGTGATTTCCCATTATCAGTCGCCCAAGCTTTCATTAGATTTAGTTAGATCAAGGGTTAAGAGACAAAGAGGCCTAGATCCCGTTTGCATGAAAATATTGTGACGTCATCAATACTGTGTCTCTTTGTTGAAAACACAGTTCGAATCATTACTTATACAGACAATTCCGTTCCTTGCCAGGACTCCCCTTCGCCCCGGATAGCCTGGGAGCCCTGGGCAGGTGAAAGAGATCCAGTCCTGATGATTCATCTTCAACTTGTTTAATGCTGAGAACTTTAGGATGAGAGCAGACGCTCTCTTGGGTTGCTCGCTCGTGTTGCTTCTGTCTCGAGTCCGGCATCGCTCGCTTGGAGCGCTGCCGTCGGGCAGAGGTATGGGGACGCTGTCAGGGCAGCAGGTGGCCGCTAGGGACACACCCTGACAGGTCCCCCCCCCCCCCCCCCACACTAAAGGCACGTCCTTGCAAGACGAGTGAGCAAGGGGAAGGGGGGCTTACAAAATTCTTTTACATAAAATCAAGGTATAGTAAAAGTCGAATTACAAAAAATATCGAGAGACATGTTTGCAGTCCACATCTTTCAATGAATGTCCACTGTGCACAGAATCATGCACACCTGCGTGGCTGCATGGCCACGGCTTAGTCCTTGGAATACAAAGCAGTCTTTGTGTCGCATTGCCTAACCGGCGTATCACACACGAAGTTGAAAGTCCCATCTTCCACTACCGGATTCCAACGTCGCACTTTTCGTCACTGTCCTGTTGTGCCGTGAATTTCCACGGTTGAACAAAATTGAGGGAGAGGTTGGCTGAAATGGTCTGCGAAGCACAATTACATATTGAGGCAAACAACCCTGACTTCCACCAACTTTTCAACCAAGGCATTTTCTTAAGCAGCTACAACACTTTACGTATGTGTACTGTCCATCACCGACCTGGGTAGGGGGAAGAGTCGGAGACTGCAACACCATCACCGACGCCGCGGCACCGTTTCTTGTTCACTTTACACATTAACATGCCGTTCCCAGTCTTCTTGACTGAGATTCGCAAACGGGGCGGCGTCTGACGTCAGAAACCAGATGTAGTCCGTTAGGTGGGCCGGAGGTTTCACCGTTCTCGCAGCCCTAATAGTGGGGCGAGTTGTCTCGTTGATCGTCTTGGGACTAGCGTTTTCCTCGCTGTCACTCTGCATGCGAGGTTGGTCTTCGTCGCTGGAGGGAGTCCATTCCGGGTCAGAGTCATCATCGTCCTCCGAGGAGCTTGATGAGGGGCCTGGTGATTCTCCCTCGCTGTCAGAACTGCTTTCCAAAGAGTCATTGTCGGGTCGTAGAGTCCTTACTGGGGCGGGAGCCGCGACCTGCGGAGTCGTCTCAGCTTTGGGCCCATAGCGGTCCATCGTGCCTGGGTCCCAATACGGATGCATGTCTTTGACGTTGACTATCCTGACATCCTTTGCGTTGTCGGTGGCAACAATCTCGTATGTCACGGCGCTCTTCTTCCCTTTCACACGGTAGGGTGCTTTGTACAGAGGCGTTAATTTCTTCGTTAGCCCCTTGTCGGCATCGGAGAGCATGTGGTTGGTGATTTTCACTAGCTCCGTCGGCTTGTACGAGGTTTTCCTCCTCTTCGCGTCGTAGTTCAGTTTCGTTGTCCTTGCTGCTTCGACGAGATGTGCGGCGGCGAGGTCAATTGCCTTCTCCAAGGTTTCTCTATGGCGCTCTGCGTGGTCCTGCATGGATAGACCCGATTCGGTGTCCGGGAGACTGATCATCGCCAAAGGATACTTCGGATCTCTGCCGCGCATCAAAAAGTGTGGCGTTTTCCCGGTACTGATGCGAGGCGTTGTCCACAAGGCCCATTAGAGTGCGGGTAGTAATGGACCCCATTGGTCGTGTTTGTCATGAATAAAGGCTCGCAAACAGCCTTTGAGAGTTCAG
Source organism: Lithobius niger (assembly GCA_023313725.1). Lineage (NCBI taxonomy): Eukaryota > Metazoa > Arthropoda > Chilopoda > Lithobiomorpha > Lithobiidae > Lithobius > Lithobius niger. The sequence goes on along the minus strand of JAHWFP010201304.1, from coordinate 98,043 downwards.
TTGACTCGCTCCATCAAGTTTGACTGCGGGTGGTAGGCGGTCGTGCGATGATGTTTCACACCGGAGATGGTGAGGAGGTCTTTGAATACCTTGCTACAAAAGCCGGTCCGTTGTCCGAGACCAAGATGTTGGGTGCGCCTTCGGCTCTGAAGATCTCCGTGAGGAGTTTCCTTGCCACAGTCTTTGCTTTAGCATTCTTTGTCGGAATCAGCCAGCAGTACTTTGAGAAGTAGTCTACTATGGTCAGTATGTACTTGTGGTGGTGGGATGTTTCAGGGAGTGGGCCTACGAAGTCTACGCCTATAATATGAAGAGGGTGGTCGGGAATGAAAGGTTGCATGTCCCCCGTCTTCTTGGTCTGGGCGTGTTTCGGGATTCGGCAGTTGGGGCATGAGCGTACGTAGTTCTTGCAGTCCGTGAACATGCCTGGCCAATGAGCAATGGCTCGCAGGCGCTGCATGGTCTTGGTAACCCCAAGGTACCCAGCTTGCTGGTGGTCGTGGCAGTCGTGCAGATATGTCCTCCGGAGTAGCTTTGGGACGTAAATCCTCCAAGAATGGCGTGGATCACCCCTGAACGGTGCTAGTGGATCCTTGTAGTAGATGAGCCCATCGTCTCCCTTGACGTATTGCTTCAGGATCTTGGTGACCTGGTTAAAGCTTTTGTTGTTGCCTTCTCTTGACAGGCTGGCCAGGGTGTTGGATACTTTTTTAACCCCTTCGTCATTCTGCTGTGCTTGCCGTAGTTGACCTTTGTCGGCAATGTCAATGAGAGGTTGTTGTCTGATGTACAACATCGGGTATCCCGAAGGTTTCACTTCATCCATGGTTTCGTCCTCGAAGTGTGGAGTCTTGAAACGTGTGTCTTCACCATCTGCGGCGGGAGCTGGATTTCTCGACAAGGCGTCAGCCACAATATTCTGTTTGCCTGGACGATGAACCACCTCAAAGTCAAAAGTTTGGAGACGTATTGCCCCTCGTTCGGTGCGTGCGGATGATCGTTGCTTCGAGAGAATCCATTTTAAGGCCTCGTTGTCCGTGACAAGTTGAAATCTTGTGTTTCCAACGTAGGTTTCCCAGTTTTCCACCGCTTCGACGGCTGCGAGAGCTTCCAGCTCGAACGAGTGGTACTTCTTCTTCCGGTCCTTCAAGCCTCTGCTGAAGAATTCTATAGTGCGAGTTTCTCCATCAATTTGCTGCGTCAGGACTGCTCCCAATCCTTCGATGGATGCGTCCGATTCAATTCTGAAGGGTTGTGAGAAATCTGACAGCGCCAGGATCCCTGCGTCGAGAAGTTCCCGTTTAAGACTGTCGAAAGCCTGTTGGTGTTCTGACCTCCAGCGGAAGGGTGTGTCGACCTTCGTCAATCCATACAATGGTTTTGTCGTCTCGGCAAATTCCCTCAGGAACTTCCTATAGAAATTGCAGAGCCCAAGGAATTGCTGTACTTTTCGTCGTGTCGTTGGTACGGGGTAGTCTCTGATGGCTCCCACGTGGTCACGTGCGAGTTGAACTCCTTCTGCGGTGACTCGGAGATCCAGGATTTTCAGCTCTGGAACTACAAAGTGGCACTTCTTCCGCTTGTGGGTAAAGCCTACCTTCTGGAGTCGCTGAAAGATCTCTCGTAGTGCCCAGCAGTGCTCCAACCATGTCCTCGTAGCTACGACGATGTCGTCGATATATAAGACGCACACGGTGTTAATGAGGTTCCCCAGGATCCCTGTCATGACTCGTAGGAAAGCCTGGCTCGCGGTTTTCAGGCCGAAGGGAAGAACTTTCCATTTGTACAGTCCTTTGTGGGAAATAAATGTTGTGCTGTCTTGGCCAGGGGAATTTGATGGAAGCCTTGCTCCCCGTCTAGCAGCAAGATATATTTTGCCCCAGCCAGGAAGTGGAAGACTTCGTCAGTACGAGGCATAGGATACTTGTCGACCTTGGTTTGCTTATTAAGCTCTCTGTAGTCGAGAACTGGTCTGAAACCTCCGCCATTTTTCTTTCTCTTGAGGAAGAATGGGGAGCCCCACTTGCTTGTTGTCTTCTCAATTCTGCCACTCACCTCTAGTTCATCGATCATTTTGCCCAGCTCACACTTGATGTCGGGAGCTGCTCGATAGGCACGTTGCGTGACTGGGTTGGGTTGGAGTGGAACGAGATGTGGTACTCGTATTCGGTTACTCGTCCTGGTTTTCCAGAGAAAACATCTTTGTAGTCTGCCAGTAAGCTGTCTAGTTCTTCGTATTGCTCTGCCGACATCTGCTTGAGCTTTTTGTCTCCGTCAGAGTTGTGGATGAACCACATGGGGTTGTAGACCGGCGTGGATGGGTTTGCGGCATGCGCGGTCAGAGGGAAGGTGTGTTGCACATCGCCTTCAAAGTTGCCGACGAAATTAGCATAATCGATGTGCAGGCGTGTTTGCACATGGAAAGCTCTGCCGAGGATGCAATCCATCGCTAAGTTGTCGTGAACAGAGAATCGGACTGTCTCGTGCCTTCCTTGCGTATGATGAGTATGCTGATTTGACCCCGTGGTAGGGTTCCCGTCGAGCCGTCTGCGAGCATTGGGGGAAGTCCCTCGTATGGTTCCATGAATGCATCTGCTCCTGGGAGGAGGTAGTATAGCCATGCTGATCTAATGGCGTTCCCTTCACAGCCGGAGTCCAGACCGCTGAAGAAACTGTGACCATAGGCGATGGTGTGTATGGCTAGCATCGTCCTTGGTGGAGCCATGTACATCTGTGAGGGTCCACTTTGCGTAGGTGATTGCTTTGGTTGGTCACAAAATGTGGAGATGTGATCAATTTCCTTGCACCTGTAGTACTCGACATTCTTGTGCCACGGCTGCGGTCCTAACTCTTTGCTGCGCTTTTTCTTGTGACTTTTGTCTTCGTCATCCGAATTCCCTCCGTCTGGTGATTTTGCGCTTGTCGGTGATGCTGCTGTCTTGGTTGGTGGAACCGAAGACGATTGGTATGGAGGAGCCACCGGGTTAAGCGTCGAAGGCGTTGGCTGCGATGAGGTCTGTGATGAAGCCTTACCTTGCTCTTGGTGCCTCTGCGCCGCTCTGTTGCCACTGTTCCTGGACTGAGACTCTGGAAAACGCATGAAAGGCGGGAGGCTTCTAATTTTTTCTAGGAGAGCCCTTGGTGAGTCGTAACTAAACATGGCTAGGTTTGACTTGATTTGGCCCGTCATCTGCGTGATGATCGCTGTGGCTTGGTCTTTCTCTGGCATTTTGTTCTGCAGTTTGTTAATCTGCCGCAGGATTTTATGCACAAATTCCTCTGGAGGTTCCAAATGCTGCTGGCGAATGGTAGCAATGTGAGCCAGTCTGTCTTGGTCCGTCATAGGCTTCTTGAAAGTTGCTTTCATCGCTTGCTTCGCCTCGTCCCAGGTCTTCGGCTTTTCTGGTATGGTGAACCACCAGTTCCTGAATTTCCATCTCAGACAGCTTGCCAGGAGGTTGTGAAGATCCCTAGGGTGAAGGTTTTTGCCCGTCATGAAGACTGTCATGTCATCTATCCACTCGGAAAAATTCGAGTCGTCTCCAAGATGTGATGGGGTTAGATTGAAGGAAGTCATCGCTGTTGAGAGCTTGCTGAAGAAGGTGTCGAGGGTGGTCGCGTCCTCCGTGGCTGGTGGGTGTTGGTAGACGGTGAAGTCCCCTGAAGCTCTGCTTGTGACTGTGTCCCTTTCTTGCGAGGTCGAATTGTCCTTACCTGATGGACGTCTGCTGGCGAGTTGAACTTCTGGATAACCGCTGCGGGAGGGTCTGCCCCTGTGCACGCCCACTGGTTCCCTCCATGAGTCCATGTCGTTTTCACCAAAGAGTGGAGGTGCTGAGTGTGTTGAAAGAGTCTTGGGTTTCGCCCCCGTTTGGTTGGAGGGGGGATTGGGGTTTTCGAGTGAGGTGGCATGTCACGGAATGTCCCATGTTGGTAATCCGTCCAATCCCTCGAATTTCGTGGTTGTGGGCCCCAAAAAACTTGAGAAAAGCCGTTTTCCGCAATTTCCCTCGGTAATCTGCCGCTAATCCCGGGTAATCCCTGGGTAATCCTCGGTAATCCCTCGAGTGATGTGGAAATCCCATGAATTCTCGATCATGTGGCCATTTTCCCTTGTTTCCTTCTGGTAATCCCAATAATCCCTGGGTAATCCCTTGAGTGATGTGGAAATCTCGTGGATTCTCGATCATGTGGCCATTTTGCCTTGATTCCTTCGGGTAATCCCGGTAATCCCTGGGTAATCCCCGGTAATCTCATGTTGACCTGCGGTAATCCCTGGTTGTGGGGGGTCTTTGGTTCTTGGTGGTCCTGTGTTTGGGAGGTGGTCTCTTGTAATCCCCACGTGTCCCTTCCACAGCTAAAGTAGCCCCCTGGTAATCCTGTTGGTGGGACCCAGAGCAGTTGGAGTGGTATTTAGTAGGCCCACGGCAATCCGTGTCTTGAGGTAATTTTTGGTTTTGGTAAGATTGTTCAGGGTTGTTTAATTATTTATTGGTCTCTGCCAGATCCTTAGTTAGTTTTGCAACTTGGTTTTGTAAATCATAATTTTGTGCTTTAAGTGATTTCAGTTCTGCATTTACAGAATTCAAGCACCTAACGTTAGTATTCATTGCTACTGAAGACGTTTGCAAAAAATGGTTCGTTTGACGAAGCACGGCCCCGATCTCTCCCAACGAAGGTGATAAAATCTGCGGCTCGTCGTCGTATTTTCGCAAATGAGGCGGGCTGATGGCGCCATCCTGTGGTGCGTCGTCGAACGACAATGTTCCCGAATGATTAGCTGAACCCACAAAATTGCACGAAATTAACATTTAACTGTGCATTACACGGCGCAATTGCGACAGGTATAACCTCGTCAGGAATGTCCACAAAAACATCTACCGATTGTCTACCGTTAGTACTTTCTTTCTCGTCAGTCGACATCTTAGTTTGTAATTCGGCCAACGCCAAATTGAATGGTGTCCGACGGACGCTGCAGTGCTACGCCAGTTAGGTCACCTAGGTGACGGAGCAGCGAGCTGACGCGTAGCAACGGAGATCTGACAAAGGAATGATGCGCGCGCCTTGCTGGTTGCTATGGAGACACTGTTCATGGCGTCTGCCCTAAGGGAAAGTTTTGATAGCGCCGGCAGTTTGATTAATTCTGGCGTTATTTCTTAAAATGGGAATACAAAGTTCGTCTAACACTTTCCTAGAATTGATTTCCGGCACACAGTTCAAATAGTTAGACGTTTTCCAAGCTTTCCATTAATTAATTGAAACATATAGATAGTTCATGTGATATGTTTATGTTTGGTAAAGTAAATTTGTCGCCCTCCAAAACAAGTTCAAAAACGATTTCACCGGGTTTCTTCCTTTGCATACGGTGGTCGTGGCTGCGTTGCGGCGGCTCGAATTTCCCAGTCGGTGTCAAATTTCTCTGGCGTCAATTTCCATCTTTCTGTTCGATCGCCAATTCTGCCAGGACTCCCCTTCGCCCCGGATAGCATGGGAGCCCTGGGCAGGTGAAAGAGATCCAGTCCTCAGAATTCATCTTCAACTTGTTTTATGCTGAGAACTTTAGGATGAGAGCAGACGCTCTCTTGGGTTGCTCGCTCGTGTTGCTTCCAAGGCCGACTGAGATAGTAGCTGTGCTCCACTCCAGGCCCGTCAGCTTTGTTTTAGTTAGCGAAAGACACGCCAGGAGCCGTCCAGTACCGTACGGCGTGAGAACCGAAGTGAATTGGTATCTGAACGAATTGTATGCAGGAGAAGCCCTCTCCTGTAGAAGTCGAGTGCGTTGCTTTGCGTAGGTTAATCAAAATGCCACCAGGAGCCGTTGAGTACCGTACGGCCTGCAGGCCAATGGGCGTGGTCCAAGCCGGACAAGTGGACTCTATGAAGCCGGGGTGGGGAAAGTATATAAAAAAAAAAAAAGAGAGACCGATAGCCGTATTCCATTTTGGGAAGAACGTTTGCGTTAATCTAAAATAATACATTAAACTGCATGCTTATACCCAGCAGATAATCATTGTTGGAGAATGTCTAAAATAATAGATTTCACGCAAAATGTTATGTTTGTTACGTTTAAATAATAGCTTAAATTATTAATTTTTCTTAAAACGCATTTGTTTTATCTTACAATATTTCACGATTTTAATTCGCACTAGTTCAGTGACATCCTTCCCCGACAAATGCTTACCAGTGCTACAAAATGCTGTTACACAGAATGAAATTTTCAGTAATTTAAGAAAGTACAGTGGTAAAGTAACTTCAAACGTGAGAATAAGAAACGACACCATCTTAATTTATGCAAAGTTCTATAAAAAAAACATAATAAAATCATTAAAACTACACAAAATTAACCAAGGGCAACGTAACAAAAGTAACAGAACTTTCAAATAATTGTTACCTTTAAATTCTAAACCGATACCCGACATTGCTTGCTTATTAAACATATCGTTATTCTTTATATTACCTCTCGAAAAACATGTGCACATAGAAATATTTATGAAAATAAAATAGAAAAATCTAACTTGTGCTCTAACCCTACGGTTATAGATAATTTGGATGATGTTAGTATGCAGGTAACGGGTTTATCGTTAAAAAGCCTGCTAGAGGGTCTGGGGGAGCGATGTCAACTCCCCAGCTGACTCCATAACGGAGCCTTGGAGGCTGAAGTAATTTACGATCATTTAGAATAACGAGTTAATCATTCCATTTTGGTTCGTTTAGGTTTCGGGAGGGGGGGGAGAGTGGCGGCAAACATCATTGCCATCCCTTTACTACAAAACTGTTTAATTGTATCTGGCACGTTTCCAGAATAGAGAAAAAAAGTAATGAAAGGGAGTGGAGACGCGGACTGTCTGAAGACAAAAGCAAGATTATTTTGTTATAATGCTTGCACACTCAGAATGCATTTTTTCCCCTTTCTTTCTGGCTGTATTTTTGGAAAAACTAACAAGTCAAACCCGCTCTTTCCCATCAGCTGCCTACTTAGGCTAACTTCTAACACTTTTGGAACGAACTTCGGGCTTTCTCTGCTGGAAAGAATCCTTCCTTCAATTCCGTGCGCCAAAAATGATAAAAGTTAGCCAGTTTGGATAAAGGAATCCTGCAAAGAGAATGAACAGTATTTCTTTTTTAATATCCTTTCCACACACCACTCACTAATGTATACTACCTATGCGTTATTGAATTTCGTATTTTACTTCGCTACCCGTTACGCTTTAAACAGAGGATTATCAAACCGAAGCATAGCGAGATGCAGCGCCTACACCGGGCTTCTCCTGCATACAATTCGTTCAGATACCAATTCCCTTCGGTTCTCACGCCGTACGGTACTGGACGGCTCCTGGCGTGTCTTTCGCTAACTAAAACAAAGCTGACGGGCCTGGAGTGGAGCACAGCTACTATCTCAGTCGGCCTTGGTTGCTTCTCTCTCGAGTCCGGCGTCGCTCGCTTGGAGCGCTGCCGTCGGAGAGAGGTAGACGCTGTCAGGGCAGCAGGTGGCCGCTAGGGGCGCACCCTGACATCCTTATGCAGGCAATTCCGTTTGACAGAGATGCAAACAAACAAAAGAAATACGATTATCGAGGTTCCCACTGCGGACACACAAACAAAAGAAATAAGAATTACGAGTGGAAACTCGGTAATCTGGCGACACAAAAACACAAACAAACAAATAATACGATCTTAGTTATATTAGGGATGTTTTTAAAGTCAGCGGCTTGCGAGCCGCTTGGAAGCGAGGCAAGCTTTCCCGTTTTTTAATTCAAGCCGCTTGCCGCTGAGAAACTTTCCCGTCGTTTTTAAAGTCAGCAGCTTGGCAGCCGCTGGCGAGCTTAGTAAGCGAGGAAAAAAGGTACTGAATTTGCTGATTTTACGCAACCAATATGGGGGCACGATGTACGCATGCGCCATTGACACGGAGCAACAATCGGCAACAATCATCATACAAGCGATAAATCTACATGATACGTACGTGATAAGTACGATATTGATAACTGCCAGCAGTTCAATTGCTTAGTCTTTACTCTCATCATCTTAAACTTTACTAACAATGCGATAAAACAGAGAAAAGAGATATAATAACTGATTTTGTTACTTTCGGCCATGTTTGTGCTTAGTAAACTTTAAATAACATCGTTTTTAATCTCAGCGTGAAAATGGGAAAAGCGAAGTAAGCCGTGACCAATCAAACTCAGTGCTCAGCAAGCAAGCAGCTGACTTTAAAAACATCCCACTAGATTCAGTTTTATATCTGTATGCTTTACGGGAACGCCGCGCCTATCAGTACCTTCCTAAACGACCAAACAGAGCGAACCAAACGCACCACTGTTGGTGACAGTTTGGCTCATTCCCTGCTAATATTCGTTTGGATGGGGTTTGATTGACGTCAACATCGTCAGGAATGAACCTGTTTCATCAAATGCTGTGTCTCAGGTCCCGGTGACGGGATCCAGTTTATAACGACTCAGGTCCCGGTGAATTCATTGAAGACTAGGCCTTCAGCGTGTTAAAGTGAACCTAACCAACGTAACCTAACCTAACCTAACCTAAACTAACTAATCCTAACCAAAACTAATATAAGTTTGCCTAAAAACAACGGTTTTTTTGTTTGCCGGGATCCACACATGCAGAACTCTGGTCCCGGCAACGCGTCCAAATAGGCTTGAAACAGTTACAGCCCAACCGGGACTAGAGACACTGCGTTCGTCAAATCTGTTAGCTCGCGCATGCTCAAACCTCCACCCCAGCAAACCACCTCCCTGAGATGGTTCGCAATTTGGCATTGTTCTCGCCTGGTCACATCTATTAGCAAAAGCAAATTATGGAATTATGTTGTTGTCTGGTTTTATATACTTTTGCTATTAGCCAATCCTTGTCAAATCCATTAGTCAGGCCTGGTCGTGGTGAAGGTATGACGTGTCGAATACTCTGCCGAGCTTGTTGAGCTGTGTTGTAGTTTAGGAAGGTACTGAACGGCTGACGCAACATCACTGCGCACGCGCGACGTCAAGTTTGGAGCTTTAATGCTTTAATGCTTTATTCGAGTTAAAATGGCCTTGAGGCCGTACACTCGGTCAAGGAGGCTTAAACACTACTTAAATCTAACATGACAAGTTTGGAGCCAAACTGTCTCTAACAGTGGTGCGTTCTGTTCGCTCTGTTCGGTCGTTTAGGAAGGTACTGATTATCTAAAACTGTTGTAAATCACCGTTTCCCTTCGAATTGCGGCACTCCGATTTACGCCACCGCAACAGGAAAAAAAAATTATATTCACTGCCGCCGAAGAACATTGTACGACACACTCCTCTGCGTAGGGTTATTGCGTGAGTGTTCCCGCATTTACGCGTTTGTTTGTCTAGCCCCTGTGTAACGAGTGGTGGAGATTATCGTCACGCAGTGTTCCCATAAGCTAAAAGAAATGTAACAAGTCAAGCTGCCATAAGGAATATACGTACTTTTCGGCCGATATTTAACGTAAAACCGCTTAGCGACGCTCCTAACAACGCAAGGGGGATGGTGAGCAAAAGCACTTATTTCGTGACATTGGCCTTCATTTTATTCATCGATACATCCAGCGATTACGTTCTAAAACAAGAAACGTGTGATGTCCCTTTTGATGTCAGCGGTCGATTTTGTTGGAATCGGTGTCCAAGATGAAAGCAGTGGGTTTTTTGGGGGGATATTTTTGCTGTTGCGTGCATCCAGATGACTCGTACAACTCAGTGCATAACTAAGCTTGAGTAGATGGTGCCACTATCGCTTAACGTAATTCTCCATCTATCTGGAAGGCCGACTGAGTTTGAAGTTAAACCGTAAATTTGTAACTCAATCGACCTTCGCTATTTGTCGTGTGGAGTCGCTGCTGATGCCTGATATCAACAAGTATGGGCATAGATTAGAAAGTTAACTAGATATACCGTCTCTCTTCTTCCCGTACTATGCGAAGCTCTGGCGGTAGTTGCGGCTACTAATAACTCTGCTAATGCTTTTGCCTTCGAAGCAGGACGGAGGCAAAGCGTTAGCAGAGGTATTAGTAGCCGCAACTACCGCCAGAGCTCCGCGTAGTACGGGAAGAACTGAGATGGTATATCTAGTTAACTTTCTAATCTATGGTATGGGTACGAGGCGCGAATTTTATTTTTCTGAGTTGGTCCAAACGTAAAGTTATAAGCCTTAAAGGCACAGTTGATCTAAGTGTCATGTATAGAACTAAACGAAATAGGGTGTTATGACAACGACACATCTGTTATCTACGTGAGGTAAAAATACTGATGGTTAAATAATAATTAATATGATCATGTGTGACCAAGGAAGGGTTGGCTGATACGATATGTTTACTTGTTGTTGAGTAGCGTAGTTTATTGATAGAGCAGGCAAGTAGCTGCTTGCTTTTCGAATGTGGTGACAGATGGAAAGAAAGCCGTACCCTGGCAGAGGCAAACTAATATTATGCGTGAAATCCCGATTTGCCTCGAGTCGAATTTCCGAGTTCGTACCAAAGTTCAAATTTGCTCCGCAAGATCGGCTGCTGACGTAAACAGATCAAGTTTGGTAGGCTAGGAGTGCGAAACGAAATGTAAACAAAACTTTTAACATCGTGCTTTAACCAGGGAAATCCTAGCAATTAGCGCACTAGTGTTCTCGTTTTTAAAGGTCAGAAATGGAGTCGGAATTCTTTAGAATCAATACATAGGGCCTACACCGTAACAAATGTTAACACATTTTTGCTTTATGCCTACACAACCAGTGCCGCAACTAGCTTTTTCCAAGAAGGGGTGCAAGGGCAAACTGTTGGGCGAATCTCCGTAAGTACACAATTTTGGGAGCAAAGTGGCTCCCAATCCCGACGAAACCATAGTGGAATTTGTCCCAGTTGGGCCCCTGAATCGAGAATTTTGGGCCCCCTGACACTCCAGGGCCCGGGTACCTTGCACCAACCCTGATTGCGGCACTGCACACACCATATCCACTATAAACATCTCATTTGCTGTCTATAAAATGCTGAGTGTCATATTCACTAAATTTTTGTGATCAGAAAGTTGTAAAAATGCACGTTTTGGGAAAAGGTAAGACGTGTAACATGGCGAAGTCAGAATAAACCTAGAAAGTGCGAGTAGTGTTGTCCACTAGTTGGGATTCTCCTGCTTGCAGACTAACGAAAAGCCATTTAAAAAACCTGAGCTCGGATTCAGATCACCGTCGGAAACCAACGGTCTTTATTTTTTTTTTAATCTTTGCGTGGCCTAAAATTCACTTTCGTTGGCCCAAGAAGACAGTCTGGGCCTGTAGTAATTAATTTAGGAAGTAATGTGTGTATACGCTTAAAGTACAATGAAACCCAAGTGTAGTTAAAAATGGAAGTGTAATCTTTGGTTCGGAATGCTGCCATTGGGGAGCTTCTTTCAAGCTGTTCGAAACTGCCCAAGCTGAACGATGCTATGGAATAACAAAAGAAAACTGTCTGTGACTAAGGTGTTGATCCTGCACATACACAGTCAGGCTCGACTGTGGCCGTAGTGCCATGGCACAGGCGCCCTTTGGCTGCTCACACTTTTGGTGCCCCTTGGGTGTATGTTTTTTCCTTCCCGCAGAAAAATGGAATCCAAAATACGATAAGTTTTACTGCTGCTGACCATTTCCTGTCAGGCGTTCTCCCTCTTCACTAGGGGTGGCACGATAGAAAAATGTTTTATCCCGATAAAACTTTTTAAATTATCGCGATAATCGATACAGTGCAATCTTCACAAATGTGAATTATGTAGCACTCACCATTTGGCCAGTAGGTATGATAATGTACTTGCCATTGTCCTTTGCTTCCTCGCCATGTAGAAACAATTTAGCTGTTGTGTTCCTACTTAAAGCTTAAATATTGTTTGCATTAAACTAACTCTCCGATCAGCTAAATGGCTAGCAACAGTATTGCACACTTAGTTGGAGAGCCCTTGTAATTCCGCACGCAACGCCGCAAACCGCTTGTTTCTGGCTATTACAGTTTCCGAGATGTGACAATTTAAGCATCGGAGTTTGCACGATAATTCGATAAGTCAGAAAAACTACGATAAGATAATCAATAAAAAAATTTTTATCGCGATATTATAGATTATCGTGCCACACCTACTCTTCACTTGTTTTTTCAACTGCTTTTCTTAACCCTTTTTCAACCTGAAAAGGGGTTAAGGGATTTTGTTGTTTTCAGTTCATTGAAACTGAAAGTAACAAAATAAAATGTTTCTTGAATGTGGAAGGTATTTTAAAGCATAGAAAATATCGTATTGTTTACTTTAAAAGTTTGTACCGTTTGATGCAAAACGGCAATCTCTATTAATTCTCTATCTCGCCGAGCTACATGCCATGCTATATCCACTTAACCTTGTTTTGTGGCATATATAATGTATGTTGACGTTTCCTAGAGTACTTTTTCCTCCTAAACCCGAATGCGATGAGTGCCAGACGCTAAACGTTGAGCAAATTTTTTATGACGTCACAAAGACGTCATTTACACTTTTTTTGACATAGCGGGTAAAAAAAAACGTCGTTACGACGTGGTACTCATCAGGACGTAACTCCGCAACTATAAGTGATAGGAAGACAAGGTTGGACTATTCTTTAGCTTAATTTGAGGGCTACAAATTATATTAGGGCTCCCGTAGTCGTAACGACATTTTTTTTACCCGCTATGTCAAAAAACCGTGTGAATGACGTCCTTTTGACGCCATAAAAAATGTTGCTCAACATAAATTTAGCGTCTGGCACTCATCGGATTCGGGTTTAGGAGGAAAAAGTACTCCAGGAAACCTCAAAACACTTCATATATGAAACAAAACAAGGTACACCTGCTTGTAGCCAGGACTAATACTCAAATTTTAAAATCTGAATTTATTTGCTTCCAATATCAACCACAGATACTTGCAAATGTCTATATCTTGCTAATTTTCAGCAGCATCTACAAAACATCTGTCTTCATCACGTGAATCAAGACATTCTGGTGTTTTGCGGTTTTCAAAACCTGCTCTCTGTGTAGCCGCCTTTACTGCCAAAGCCTGCTACTACTCCTCTTCCTGTGCAGTATTTCTTCTCCCTCTCTGTTCACGAGATAGCTGATGTTTGGATTGGATGGTCTTTATTGATTTTTTTTATCCCGAAAAAAATTTTTATTACCGCGATATTCAATAATATCTTGATAAAACAAATTTTGGGGTTGGCATATAACCATTTTAATTTTATTAATTAAAAAAAACCGTGGCTGAAGCTTACAGTGCAACCTTCACGAATGTGAATTGTGTGGCACTCGCGATTTGGCCAGTAGACGTGAAAATGCACGTGCCATTGTCCATTACTTCCTCACCACGCAGAAACAATTCAGCAGTTGTGCTGCTACTTAATGCTTAAATATTGTCTGCATTAAACTAACTCTCCAATCTTCTGAAGTGGCTAGCCACAGCCCACAGTATTGCCCACTTGGTTGGCGAGCCCTTGCAATTCCACACGCAATGCCGCAAACCGCTTGTTTCTAGCTATTACGGTTTCCGACATATGACAATTTAAGCATCGGGTTTTGCACGATAATTTTATGAATCAGGAAAGTGTGATACGATAATCGACAACATTTTTTATCGCTGTAGTATTGAATTATCGATTATCGTGCCACCCCTCCTCAGTAGATTGATGCGCTGTGCATTGATATGCCTGGTAATCGAAAATCAAATGACACTAGTTGCAGACAATAGCGGAAAGGTCTGCTTCTAGGATTTACTCATTTGTGCAATTGAATTGCAATTAAATTAAGATTTCCTCATACAGTCATTTGTTGATACTGGGCGCTTACTTGCAATATGTGTTTGGTGTCAGTGTGATGGATTTATTTTTTTCTTTCAGTTATATCAATTTATGTTTTTTTGAAGGCGCTTGAACTAATATGTCAAGTTTTCAGCCAAATGTAAGATATAAAGGTAAGCTAAAACTTAAACTAGTTTGTGGGATTTACTGTTGCCTGTTTGCATAGTTAGCGTAACAGTCAGATGGATATAGACAACAATTTACTGACATGTCGAGTCCCTGTTGACTCCTAAAGTTTAGTTGAAGTCGTTTATGCACATGTTATTTCTGTTAACCAGGGTTCGTACGGGGCCTTGAACACCTGGACATGTCCCGGAAAATAAAAATTAAATTCTAGGCCTGGAAAATTCCTTCAAAAACTTGAAACCCTGAAGTCCTGGAAATTCCCATAACAAAAAATCACATTTCTGTTTTCCGTGTTGGAAATCACCGTACAACGTATACTTAAATGTAAAAAATAACGAAAAAAAACGAATTGTAATACCAGTGCGTTTCACTAGTGTCATTTAATGTAACAAACTTTGTCACATTTTGGCACGGTGTTGATAAGATTTCATATTTAACAAATTTATCTTTTCATTGTTTCATTTTCTCGCAATTACTAATTTCCCAAGAATTTTCATTGACCAGTCCTTGAAGTATCCTAGAAAAATCCTGGAATTTTAAGGCTGCAAACGAGTACGAATCTGGTTAACATTGTGAAAATTTGCTAGTACGTAAGAGTATAGGATTCACTCTACCAGCAAAGCCCTTTTAGTTTTTTTACCCAATGCATGCATGTATTCATCCGCCACGCAGAATTTATAAACAGCGGAACATGTGCTTGAAGCAGCCTACAGGAGAATTCGCTGCTCTTGTTTACGTTTCGGAATTACAGAAGTTTGTAATAATTCTCAATGGAATGTTATGTACGGATTGTGGTCTAGCCGATCAGTGATTCCTTGCTGTGATTTGCGATTCATATGTTGTGTCTTGAGCTTGTTTAGAGTTGTCTCTGGCTTTTATAATGCAACTGGCTGATAATACGAGTTGGAGACTATGTTTGCTCGGAAATGTCTTCAACATTCCAGTGTTGATTGGGATTTTGTAAATTGGTGTAAAACATTCAGTACCATAGTCTCATTACTTTGGCTGCATAAAATTTATTTATTGATTTATTTATTTTGCTTTGACCATACACAAGGTACAATAGGTAGAATTACAAGAAAAAAACAATGAAAACATGACAAAAAAAGCATGATGTCAGGTAACATGTAGATGAAGGTCGGCAGAGAAGCCATATTAATCTGAGTTCTTGTCAGCATCTTGGAGAACCGCCATGCCCTGGATGTGATCGTGGGCACGCAATCTCAGGGATTGCATCACCTGGACCGTACGAATCTCACACCATCTGCCAATGCACATCATGCCCTGGGCCACTGCTCTTCCCAGGCCATAACCCCAGCAGTCCGTGCCGCCTCTGGCTGCAGCAACAAGGGTGTTGCTGGAGGCAAGAATGGATCTCCACAGAGTAGCCTGAAGCAGTAGCATGGCAAGCTCAAACGTTGGCACCCTACCGTCTCTACACGCCTGGTGGTTGTAGACCACCATGGAAGGTACTGAGCTCTTTTTATGGCACCATGGTATATTGTGGTCAGTTCTCTCAGAGAGCCCCTTCTGTAGGCGGAGCAAGTAGCAATCCCGTAAAGTACGAAAGCCCGAGTTTTCAGCTACTGCAACTTGGCATCCTGAGTGGCAAAGCTGAACGTATGCAGCACGGAGTTGGTAGACCTGCACAGTTCTGAGTGGACTTTCTTCAGGTGATCGTCATCCGAAAAGTCATCACGGAGGACGATTCCCAGGTAACGTACCGACGAGACCCATGTACCAAATCAGTTCCGTTGATCGACAGAGGGACGACCCGATTGTCCTCACTGCCGAAAACCATGCCAAAAGACTTCTTGGCCTTAAAAGTCAGGCCCTTACCACTGGTCCAGAAAACAAGTCTATCCAAAAGGAATTGGAGTCCTCTTCGGCTTGGGGCAAGGAGCACAATATCGTCAGCAAACGCGACCACATTCACCATCGTACCATTCGTCTGACAACCAGTATTAAGCAAAGAAATGCCAGACACTGCCTCGTCCAGGACTAGACAGAACAGGAAAGGCGACAAAGGACTACCCTGTCATACGCCACAGTGTGCCCTAAAAGGAGCCTACAGGAAGCCCTCCCAGTTGACGCAAATAGTCTTGTCTCTCATAACAGTCTCTTATGAGGTTGACGATGTATGCAGGAATACTTCGCTTACGGAGAGCATCAAATACGGAATGGTGTGCGACTTTATCAAAGGCTTTCGCCATATCCACAAAACAAGCATAGACACGGGAGTCGGAGCATAGTCACGGGAGTTGGCTCTCCGATATCGTCGCACAGTCTCCTTCACAGTGTAGACTGCCATCGAGGTGGAATGTTTTTTCTTAAACCCAAATTGGGCATCACAAGTAGCGGTAGCGGTGAGGTTCTTGATGCGATTCAGTAGCACAAGGTCCAGCACCGTGGCGATGAGACTCATCAGTGCAATGCCACGATAACTTTCACTAGCAGTGGGATCCGTAGTCGATTTTTTTCAAGATGGGCGTCAAGGTGGTTTTAGTGGTGGAATTTGGAGAGTGGCTATGGAATATAGCTGCCGAAAGAATGAGCGCAATGAAGCTGTGAGCCACCTGACCGGCAAAGCGAAGGTGTTCAGCATTTAAGCCATCCGGACCCGCAGCCTTGTCATTCTTCATTGTTCGTAGGAGGTGGTTGACTTCAGCAGGACTAATTTCAGGAGGGGGAAACCGATGTTGATTTGCAGAGTGGTTGATCAATTCCGGTTCAGGGTTCCTGGGCAGGAGGTTAAGTGCGGCGAATAGGTCGGCCAACCTCTCTCCAAGAGTTGCAAATGGCAGACGAACCACTGGCACCATCGACTGTCGTAGCAACTGGGTGGGGAGCCCGTGAGGTTTGACGGATGGCAGACCAAAAGGCGACACTGTCCCTTGCACGCATGTTGGCCTGGAGTGCAGTTGCTCTCAAAGATCTGTCATTTAGACGACACCAGCGCAAGGCATCCTTAAAAGCCCTCCTTGACCCCTTGGGAGCATCAAAAGTGTTTCCTGCTAGGCCTGCCATCTTGAATCCAAAGCGTGTGATCTTGTTGGTGAGCAGTGTACAGTTGCCTAACGTGGTCGTTCCAGCCTGGGATCCTATGTGGGCCGGACGCAGTGGTGCGACCAGGAAGAGTAAGCCTGGCAGAATGGGAGAGCACTGCACTCAGCAGTGCTGCTTCACAGTCAATGTCTTGCCGATGTTCATTCCTCGTACAACTGGGTTCTCTACAAGTCAAACCGGTGGATGGCGTGAAGTGGAGAAGGCCGTTATAGTAGGGCCACTAAGAGATTGACTTAATGTTATCATCGATTGTTTAAGTCGTGACCTCGCTCACCAGTTTTAGGTGCATGCAAGGTGCACTCGTGGCCATTCACCAAGGATGCTTCCCTGGTTTGGCAGCGCTACGTACACGATCGGATGGAGGTCGTCCGTGCATTAGCAATGAATTCAATTTGAATGATCGTTTTGAGACGTTGTTATGGCTACGTCAACACATAAAATAATTTTAGCAGTAAAAAAAGATAATTTGTGGTTCCACATAGTGAAGTGAGAAAATGTTACAAACTTGTTGCACTAGAAGTACTTTTAAAAACGATATAAAGACAAGGTTCGTTACTGAAAATATAAACGTCGCTCGTGCTTAAAGCATCATTCATCCGCCCCTAATGGTTGCCCAGCAACAACAAGTAACGCAGGCAAGCCATCCAAATTCAGCTGCCCAAAATCCAAACAAACAAAATAATAGTGAAATCTCGAGTGAATATTAAATTAAATCCCTTTAATTTTTTATTAAATAAAGGTAAAGTAAAATAAGACAAATGAAGAATAAGACGAGCTCCACGTGTCTAAAATAAGCATACTACCTAACACGAAAAACTGCTGGACTGCATACGGCAACTGTTAAATCGACCGTAGCCATCTCGTGATTTCGGCAGTGTTCTATTACTTTTGATAACAAAAGCCTGGCGAGGCGAAAACAGTTTACAATAAATTTACACGTGTTACCTTGAAACGTGTGTAAATCCTGGATAAACGGGAAAAACAAATACATTGACAGTGGTTGTCAAACTCGCTCGTTGAACAAAGTGGAGCTGCAAATCAACATCTGTTTTGTCCACTCCTGATCATTTCGTGAGATTTCTTATATCCAGACGTTAACTCTGTAGTGTTGCACGAATCTTCTTTCAATGATTTGTTCTGTTGACAAAC
>JAHWFP010201304.1:53384-79775 GCA_023313725.1 Lithobius niger | reverse complement strand
CCCCACACTAATCCTCATTGTAATACAGTACATTGTAATCAGCAGCTGGGAAATAACACAAATAAGAGCACAATGGATTTTTATTTTTATTTACCAAGACTTCTAACAAGACGGCTATCCGTTTTCCAGCAAACCCCAAGCATTCCTTTGCCTCTGCCGACACTTTCTTAACAATAGGGAGGTTGTTTATTTGTACTCGTGTCTACAATAATACGTCTTATTATTGACGTGTCGAAAAAATTGAGCTGCGAAATGGGTGATAGACGCGGCCTTCTTTTTTTCCCCGGCGTCTGTGCATCACTTGCCCGGAAAAGCAATAAGCTTACGCGCCTTGCATGAGACGTATATCAAAATGTCACGACACTTCAGTAGCAGCCACTGCACACTTTCTGGAATGTGTGGTAGTTCTATACTCTCCAAATTCACTCACCCTAGATTCGAAATACTAGACAACGTTTTAAACATCTCCCGAGCTTGACTGTGTTAATTTTTACCGCGCTTCGCTAACGAAGTCGAATTCGACGCCATGTCTGGGCTCGATTGAACTCGCTGTTGGCAAGGTGCACCTATCCTACTGGCAAAAACACGCGATATTCGACGAACGCCAAGTCATTCTTTCAGTGGCCGGACTCTAGTAACATGGTCCGCATATGTCCTTTTATCATGGCAGGTGGAGCTTCTCGAAAGGACCTTGTTCGGTCGGAAGGCTTTCTTACATGACTCTTTGTCAGTGGCCTCCCCAGTACCAAGTGGCAACTGCAACGTGACACCCAATAGCAAATGGTCGGAACCCACGGTCTCATTGGTGACAGCCTGCGCCATGCGAGTAGTGCCGCAAATATGGTGAATCCACGATCTGGCAAAGGAATGACTGACGTAAGTGCAAGTGTCATCAGAGAGACAGCTGTCAAAAAAGGTCATGCCCAAACCAATCATATCCTCGGCAACAAATTCAGAAAAATGGCACCGCCTATGTAGGTCAGCATTAAAGTCCCCAGCATTGTGAACACTTTGGTTAACTCTAGTCACCAGGTGATGTGGCTCGCAACCAGGGATGGGCAATATAATGAACTGTAGACCATATGAATTGCAAAATGTTACTGACTTGCAAAGTGCCACAATTAGTCAGTTGGCCGACATTACCGCATGCAGATTGTAGAAATACACCAATGTTGGTATCCGATATCAGAAATAATTTTTTTTTGGTAACATCGGAGCATCAGCATCAGTTTTAGGTAGCAGATGTTAAAACATTTTGAAATCCAAAATTTCGGTAAATCATTTTGTGACATGTGCCTATAATTAATTTCTGGGTGCTAAGTTTTAGGTGTATGAGAAATTTTAAATTTTATTTGTGAAAATGTCTTAAATTTTTTTTGACTTCATGAAAAATGTAACTTATTTTCACTTTACCTTCTTAAACGTGATACCACAGAACATCGAAATGTGATATTGGCCGATGTTTTTCCAGCATCGGAATCTGCGTTTTACCACGTCGGTGCTGCCTGGCAATTGCATTGGTGCAGATTGACGAAGATGGCATTCATATATTGTTCTTGTACTTTTAAATGCAACTGTCTAGTGGCCTGTATTATTATTATTTATTAAAGCAATTCAGCGATTCACGACTTATAGAATGTTTAGTTATTCCAAAACCAAATTGCTGCCGGGAGAATATTTCAAATACCGAAGAGCGAAGTATTTTGATGTTTATTAATTATTACCTCCACAGATTTAGCTCCATGAAAAATACCATTGCCACGATGATCACTGCTGTGGAACGCAGTATCAACGTTACCTTCAAAAGAGTCTATTTCCTCCATATTACGCTCACTTCCTCATTAACGGTAGTCCTCTATCTAGTCCATTTTTGACTCTGGCTACAGGCTTCTTCAGGCTTCTCGCAGTTAAGTTTCCTTTCTGGTTTATAGTTCGTCCCTCATCAGAGTTTGAAAATTGCCGTCCTCCGTTGCCTTCCGCATTCAGTCTGTCGTTCATAATTTCCAAGCTTACTTTCTTCAGCAGGCCAACTCACGTCTTCCAGCTTCCAGTCTGCTTGCAGTTGTTTACGCATACCATCTCCTATTAGGTAAGACACATTAGGACATGATGTGCATTGGATATTCATATGAGGAACTTTTTGCATTTCATGAAGCTTTTAATTGCAATAGACTCCAAGCACCCCAGATATTTATCCCATTTTGAATTGGAACGAACCACAGTCGCTGCTTTATTTTGCATCATATCGTGCTGTTTTTCTATGCAATGGACTGCTATGAACAACCTCATTTGTCACATTTGGTGATGTGGAATGAAGCAGTGACTCTAATTGGCCAATAGTTGTGAATTGTGAGAAATGAGGTTGTTGATAATGGCTTAGCAGTCCATTACACAGAAAAACAGAACGATATGATGTCGAAAGCAGCGACTCCCAATTCGTTCCAATTCAAATTGAGCTGAAGTACTTGGAGTCTATTGCAATAAGCTTCATGAAATAGCTTGAAATGCAGGAAGTCTTATGAATATCCAAGGCCCAATCCTGTCCTAATGTGTCTTACCCAATAGGAGATGATTTGCGTAAACAACTGCAAGCAAATTGAAAGCTGGGAGAAGTGAGCCAGCCGGCGTGCTGAAAACAGTAGGCTTGGAAACAATGATCAACAAACTGAATACGGGATGCTGCGGAGTGTGGAGAGTGGGAGTTTCAAACTCGGATGATGGACGAACAGTAAACCAAGCATATAACCAGAAAGGAAACTAACTTCGAGAAGCCTGAAAAAAACTGCAGACAGTAGTCGAAGGTTTGCTAGATATTGGACTATCTTTAAAGTGGAAGTGTGCGCAAAGTGGAGGAATTCGACTCTTTTGAAGGTAATTTAGCTCCACAGACTTGAAATTTTATTTGAGAAAAATAGCATCATTATACCATTACCGTATGGGTTGTTGGCGGAGCGAGCGAGCGAAGCGTAGCCTATAACGGACACCAAATTGCAAAATGTTGGTTGGTCCGTTGGTTACACATTTTTAGTCTGGGTGGAGCCCAAACCAAAGATCGGATTGGAATGAAATTTGGTACAACGCTTGATACCCCAAACAGTATTGCTGAACCAAAATTTGACGTAAATCGAACAATTATTACGGGAGAAATAACAAATTTTCGAATTTAGTTCTAACACTCACCATTGTAAATTTGGAATCGTGAATAGTTAAGGAATTCCGACGACGCATACACATTGCTGGTGGTACTCAAGTGAACTTTAAAAAAAACACCGAAATAAATCATCGTAGCTTCCTTACAGCTAATAATCTTTTTTGGCATAACCCCATGAAATAATACCATTTGATTATAGCACTTTAAGCACTAGAGGAAGGCAAGCATAAGGGAAAAAACAGAAGGGTTCGTTAACAACTCACATTCGTTTCGTGTGAAAAAGAATACTGGCAGGAATTTAGCAAACATGGCAACCAAAGTGGCGTTGACACTATCAACGGCAATCTCAAATGTGAAACATCAAATCGCCGCTGCAGGAGGAAACCTCTCATATAAGACGACCGTACAAGGCGGACTACGTGTTTATATCACAACACGGAACAATAATTTGGCTTCGTATAATAATTTTAACATTCATGGATTGCTATGGAAACTGCCGACTCTCCATCCCGTGCTGCAGGAATGAATAGGCTTAACCTCGAAGCAATAGGCCTAACTGTTGTCGCTTACGAAACTAAAACGGGTGATAACAATTATGCTTAAAATTAGGCTTTAGAATTATTTAAATGCTATCTTCTTACCCAAGCTAACACCGTCTGACCTACAATTGTGATAATTCTATTTAAAAAAAAAAAATTAGCGCTCGCCGTTGCAGTATGTGCCGGAGGTGTGCGCTTTAACATTGTCGTAGGAGGCACCGTAGGGAGCCGCGGATATTTTGAATCTTTTGATTATTTTGAAGTACTACCGTTACTGATGATTGTTTAGCTTGCAGTTAAATGCTTTATTGTTAATATTTTTAGTCTACGAAAGGTACTCTGCAATAAATATAAACAATGTAAGCATTATTGACGGTGGCAAGTTCCTTGCCAGCTTAACCACGGCGGCTAACGTGTTATTTTACTATGGCGGCGATGACGTAAAGAGGATGCAAATGCCGAAACAGAAACTAAATGTGGGAGCAAACGAAAGCATCTTAAAATTAATATGAAACGTAGCCTACCTAAAATGAAAAAAAAAAGCTAAAAAGTTAAAAACACCAGCAAAGAGCTTCAGCTCAAATGTAGCCGAGTGAATATTGCCCCCAGCTTTTTAAGGACCCTTAGCAAATATTACAAAGCCATTATAATGAGAGTAAATACAAATTTAAAATAAATTTCTCTCCGCTCCGCCTACAATAGGCCCAAAGCCTGTTTCCTAGTAAATAGTGATAAAATTGCAGTATTACAATATCACTTATCCCACTCAACATTAGTTATAAGGGTAAGGTATGAGATGGTGCTTTGGTCATTGACGGAAATACTGAATACTGGCAGCAGTTCAAAACACCTTTGGTATGCTACAAACATTTGAAAGTTTTACTGCAAGAAGCATTATTAAGTATGCTGATGAAACCTGATGCATCAAACGTTCCGTACTGGCCAGATTGTGAGGCTGCTCGAATATACGACGAATTGCCATTTTGGGCTCATAAATTCAACAAAAATAAATGGGCACGATTATAAGACGAACGACTTTCATCCAAGATTACGCCGGTGCCTCTCTTACCAATGTAGTTGGTACTATAGTTAGTACTATTACTATTAGCCAATGCCGATTTGGAATATTATTCGTCATATGGATTTTTTTTTAAATTTGCATTCCTAACAGTTTTTCAGGTTCACTTTCAACAAAAACACCATTATTCATTATACTGTGAAACACTACGATTCAAACAATATTACACGAGACTCGCAAATGCACACTTTCACAACGAAGATAGTTTACTATCTGCAAATTTTCAACTACTAACTAGTCATTGTCAGGCACCTTAAAGGTAAGTTCAAACTCTGTTTGCATTTAGTTTTTCAGTCCAATACACGGTTCGAATTTGTAACTGCTACTGTTTGCTGCCTACTACATTCAGTCGATTAGTACATCCTTGCCCACTGTACCACACGGGCCGTTATTTACACACAATCCTCCACTCAACATCGAGCGTCTCTCGCAAGTTTCTCCCAATGTGCAAGGCCCATCATTTCCGAATGCAACAAACCTGATTGGCAAAGACTTGCAAGAGAAGCTCGATATTGAGTGGAGGATTGTGTGTAAATAACGGCCCATGTGATACAGTGGGCAAGGGTGTACTAATCGACCGAATGTAGTAGGCAGCAGACAGCGGCAGTTACAAATTCGAACAGTGTATTGGACTGAAAAACTAAATGTAAACAGAGTTTGAATTTACCTTGAAGGTGCCTGATGACGACTACAGTTAGTAGCTGAAAATTTGCAGAAAATAGACTATCTTCGTTGTGAAAGTGTGCGTGTGAGCCTCGTGAGATATTGCTTGAAGGTCCGCTTTTGGTTATATTTTAGTTTTTGCTAAGTAATTCAAAACCTATTTGAGTTACAGTATTCTCATTAGCACCAATGGATAGCTCTTGAAAGAACGATTAAAATGGTGTATTCAAACTTCGAAATCAGTCAAAAAGTTTGTTGAGTTATGATTTGAATGCGAATAAGACGAAGATGCAGTTTTCAAGGAAGAAATTCGAAAAAAATAATGTCTTATATTTGGGTCAGTTCGGTACTTGGAGATGTGCTACCAAGTGGTATGTTGCTTTGTTATAAGTTTTTTTTATGTAGTTACTCAAGGATAAATAACTAAATATAGATGAATTGTAAAATGTTTCCCTAGTTGTTGCTCAGAAATACAGAAAACGACAGGAAATTGATTAAATCGAGTTACTTTGAATCCGCCAAATTTTTCCTAACTCAAAAATTATTCTCTAGTCAAAAACTCCCTTAACGGCAAACAGTATTTACTCCCAAGCTAATGCCCACCAAGCCTTCAGTTGCCCACTCTGTAATATAGACGCACATGCAAGAATCTTATTGTTACGTGAAAAGTTATAGCATGTTGCCTCTGACTTGGTTTCAGGAATCATACTGCCTAGTTTTTGAAACGCTGTCGATGATTGATAAGTCACACACACAAAAAAAATACATGCTCTTACTGGTCACTAGACTTAGTGAAACGTGTAAAAGTGATAGTGCAGTAAACTCAACGTTAGAAGCCACTCAGTTTCTTGTTGAATAATTCAGTCTTATCGAGTGGGAATTTTATTAGATAATGACATGCTTTGTAAATACACGTAGTAGCGGTATGGTAAACTTCAGGCCAATGCCTCAGCCACTAAGTTCTTTTTTATTCCATCTACGTATTGTTGGACTTGGCGAATAGGTTCAAATAACCTAGTGTTGACGTGCTTTTGCTTCCGTTTCCTTTTCTCTAATTTTGTAGTTGTTTTTTTTAAGTTAACCATAATTTTTTTTTTTACTTTCAGTGGACGAACTATTTTATCGATGGTTTGCTCAACCGAGTATCCAGGAAACACTTCAGAATGATTTAAAAGCTATCATTAACGGGAACTATGAGTCCCGCCTGGCAACCATTCCGTCTCCACCTGGTAAGGTGTAGAGTAGTTAATGATATACTAAAGCAGCACTTAACTTCTGACTTGGAGGAAGAGAAAGAGAGCCCCTTTGCAAACTATTTTCTTTTGTTCGTATCAAGCACAGAACCAGACCGGTTTCAGCAAGCTAAAGCGCAAAGCTACTGCATGTTTGGGGCTCCATTCTGCTGAATGTTAAAACACCCAAAATTAGACCTATTAATGGCAGTTGGTCGATCATTTGAAATTCAAACAAGGGCTAAACTGTCTGTCTGTCTAATGATCACTGTGGGTGGGAGCAGTTTGATTTCAGTTTGTTTGTATCCCTACGCGTTCCATTCCTGGCAAATATTTTCCCGACATCTGACACTGCTGTTGCCTTGAGTACACATGTAGGACGCCTTCCTCTGTGGCAGAATCAGTGCGACGGGCGACGCTATGTCGCAGTATGACTGGCTGTGTTGATGAACGATTTATCCTGTGGTTTTTTTCTTTCGTGGTCTTTTTTTTTTTGCGATAATTTCATTAAAGTTGACAGATTTTTGACGTTCAAATGCACCATTTGAACTGTTTTTCCGAGAGCATCTGAACGGTGCTGTTCTCGAGACGATAGGTTGGGTTGTTGTTAAGTTTTTTTTAGCAAAAAACAACCGACAAAGGTCTTGGTCTTGCAAGAAACTTGTTCATGAACTCAAATCGGCCTAACTGACAATTTCGCACAAAGCAAAATTACTAAGGCTGAACCGTTACCAACTTTACCAATTCGATACCGAACCAGTTTTAAAAATTTTGTCCTCAATTTTTCATCAATGGTGTAGTTTTCTGCTGAAGTCCAATAATTATTAAAATTAAAAAAATGTAAGTAGTAACCAACAGTTAAAACAGCTGGAAGATACTCAGTGATTTCCTAAGCAAAACACCACGGACCGCATGTCGTGATCTCGAACGGTTCCAGAGTTATCGATATTTCAGATAGATGCTGATATCGATTCTATAACGCAAATATCGGCAGCTGATCCGATCTAGCATCAGTATCGGTGCAGCCTTAAAAGTTACACCTGCACCCCCTACCTGCAGCACTCAGACAACCTCTCTCGCCTTCGCAGACCATTTTTCGTTTGTAAAAAGCTTGTCGCAGACTGGCAGAAAATATTCTGCTTCTGGGACGCCTTCATACTCTTTTACATGAACTAATGCGCGGTACTAAGCAGAGCAAAGGAACTGTTCATTTATTGGCCTGGTGTTTGTCAGTCTCCACGATATCTTTTGAACCAACTGGCTGATACTGGCTGATTCATTTTGAATTTGCCACAAGCCAGTTGTTCCCGGTGCTGGCAATTTCTTGTCGTAGGTGACCACAGACTTACTTAATTCTGACATTGCCAATGCAACTCGTAACGGTTATGTGTATAAGTGGATTCGTCGGAATGCTGTTTTAGAGCTCATGGTGGGGAACCGACGGTGGCATCGGTGCAGATGTGTGCTGTACCGAACGTGGCCAGCGCGGTACTGTACAGAGCCAAGCGGTTTCTTTAATTATTACGTGTGAAATCCAATGTGTGCCGTGCCACGTTGCGTGGAAGTGACAAAACGGTCTGCAACGTCCCCATAATGCAACGCGCTGTTCGCCCTCAAAACAAACTGACGATCTAATCCATGCAGACTACGACTAACAAATTATGAAAGCGTCGACAAACGTTTAGGCCTAAAGTCGGAATTTTAGTGGTGGGAGAATTGGCCACAAAACCAAACTGAGACGACGTGCAAAAAGGTGCTACCTATTTGCACCGAACACCTATTTTTTAAATAGCGTCGCGACTACACATGCGAAAATTGATGTTTGCGAAAAAAGTTGATTAGGCAACATAATGGTATATTAAAGCTGACACAACCCTTTGAATGCAAACTTATTTCAACAGAATTATTATTAACGCTCAGGTGGTCTGGTTCTGAGAAAAGATAACAAAAAAATCTTTAAAAAACAGCCGATTGAAAAAAAGGGTTGCGGAAAAAAACAAAGAAAAAAATAAAGATCAAAAGAGAAAAGTAGTAGGCAGGTCGCCTGATGAAATTTTTGCCAAGGCGACTAACCTGACCTATTTTAACAACAACAGGAAAAACAAAACAAAAACTACAACAGAATTTATTTTTTCCTTGGACATTTTTGACGACTTTTTTTCCGCACACGGGTAACTTTACTCGCAGTTCACTTACGTATTACGTATTTAATTATCTTTCATTTGGCATTATAGTTCCTTCTTTCTAGGGGCCTTACTTCTGGAAAAATAGAAGAGCACACAGATAAACAAACCATACATTTTAATAGTGTAGATTCCTCATTTTTCTATTCTTTTTCCTTCTGACGTATGGTTCTCTGTTTTTTAAATTTTACTTGTTAGCTGTATTGTAGTAAAAAAACGTTTTCCGCTACTAAAATAATAGAGGTAATTCTTGGTTAAAAATAAATTTAAACCATTTTTATGAACTTAAAATGCAAACTTTGCTTTAAATATTTTTACCAGGCAACTAACCTGATCTAATCTAACAACAGGAAAAACAAAACAAAAACAACAGTAATCTTTTTTTCTCCATTAAACATTTTTTCCAAGTTTTTTTTCCTGCAGGGTGAGTTGGCCAAACGAACAGTGCCCGCATAACATTTGCCCGCTTAAATTTCCGTTTCCGTAGTTGGGTTCCAAGCTTGAGCGTCAGAGGGCAGTCGAAAAACGTGGTGGGCCACGATTCGGTATTTATTACGTGTGAAATCAAGTCGCGCTCGGAACGTGGCCATGGTGCAGAGCGGCACAGTACGGAACGACCACAACACGCGACTAATTATTACGTGTGAAATCCGTACTGGTTTCCATTTCTAGTTGCAGAGATATAAAGTAAGCACCCTGCTAGCAAGCTGGCTGGCAGCAGGTAGAGACCGTATACCCTGACCTCAAAAATTGTGGGAGAGAACACGTGGTTCTGTGCTGTTATCGCTCACATGATTCCGCGTGTGGCAAGCACCAAGTTTTTTACTTCAGATTCGGATTTAGATGATTCAAAATACTATTCAAGCTGTTAACCAAAAAAGAAACTGAATCGCGACTGAGACTGAGTGTGAAATTTAACTGAATAAAAATTAAAGTACGTACTGCTGGCCAATATCATTTTAATGGCTAGCTGAAAAAAAATGGGGCAAATATTTGGCTGACTTATTTCTGGTGGCAACTTGGGCTATTGGCTGCGGCTGATGGGACTAGCTCAAATTCCTCTACCCTTAAAATTTAAATTTGAAATGAAGTAGTACCCCCCCCCCCAAAAAAAAAAAAATAATAATAACCTAGCCTATCTACCGACTTACTACTTTGACTCCAAACATGACCAAAGTGCACAAACTTACAATCACTTAAAATTAATCGATAGGTGAAATAAAAAAAATAAAGGTGTGGATATCGTGCATCCCCCACACCTTAATTATATAGAAAAACTACAACAACCATAAATTTTCACAATTAATAAGCAATGCATTTAAGTATGTTACTTGTCGTTATGAGGCACACAATGAAAGATGAACATTCTGTATCGGCCGTAAACAAATCAAACTTTAAAATTGCTGGAAAGCAAATGCATTTTGAACTCTATTAAATATCAAAATGATCTTAATTACCTATTATATGCTTATTTTCACAGTAAAAGATATTTTTCTCACGGTATCTACGAAAATTTTTGACAGTCAGTTGCTTTGTGGGGTTGGTGGGGCTCCGTCAACTGTCTCCATCAGGCACTACAACTGCTATGATGATCTCGTCTCTACCGTTCATCTGCTCGTCGAAGTTGAAGTGCGAACATAGCATCCGTTTCTTATCAGGCCCGGGCTCTTTGAATTGGAAGTGAGGTCATGGCTTCCGCTTTTTATAGAGCCCCTGCTGCTTTTCTCACACAGTAGGTTATTTAATTTACCTCTCATTAGGAACTGATTACTTTACAAAAGAGGGAAGATGTAATATACAGTACTGTCGAGCAGAAAGGCGAATGTCACGGTTGTGGTTGATAGACAGCTCTACGATGAGCAAGTTTTATCCAACATCCGTACATTGGGTATGTACGACGAGACTGAGAAAGCTCTAGGAAATAGACCAACTAGTGACCTGATTTGTAGCCTGAATAGACTAGTAAAAGAAGGGTACCCTTTGAAGGACGAAGTGGATGAACTAAGAGCAATGCTACCACAAAATTTTCCACGAGTGTTTGCGCTGTTAAGTTGTTTAATGAGGGCAAACCACTGATACTGATAACGTTGGCAAAAGGAGGGCCAGGACAGAAATTATATTGGCTTTTGGCAGAAAGTCTAAAGCAATATATTGTGTCACCCTTTAGGATCCAGCAAACGCAAGACCTGTTGAAGGAAATATAGAACATCAAAATTGCAGATGACGAAATTATGGTGGCATACGACGTAGAGAAGCTCTTTCCAAGCCTTACCCACCGGCTCATTTTGTGAATCATGGATTTTATCGGCCAGGACAGCTGGAGTTCGAAGCGCGGAATTTGAGAAACACAGAGCTTTACTTGATTCCTTTGTCAAGAATTCTTTCCAGTTTTGAAGGTATGGAGAAGGTTCGTGGATGACACGATCACAATTCACAACCGAGAACATTCGGCCAACGTCCAGAGAGTTTTAAATGCATGGACCGAAGATATAAATCTAACGTATGAGGAAGAAAAAAATGGAAAATTTCCTGAATGTGAAGCTGGAGAGACGTGAAGGAGGTGAAATTTGGTATCAACTATCGCAAACCAACAGCATCAGGTAGAGGGATCCCTTACAACTCGCGACACCCGGTCAGCCAACTGAAAGCAATCGCCCAAAATGAGATCATGAGAGGGGTAAACAACTCTGTGAACCTACGCGTAGCACGAAAATACCTAGATGAGACAAAAGGAAGATTCGTCGAGTTGGGATACCCTCCAGGATGGCTAAACCGCGCACGATAAGCAGAGCAGTAACCTTGACGTACCTGAAATATGTTACGGATAAGGTCCAGAGTGTGCTTCAGAAAAAAGTATTTAAAACCTACATCAAGAACTTGAAAGGACTAAAAGACCACTTAATGAAAAGACAAGCTGAACCAAGAACCAGCACCGGAAAGAAAGATGAAATGTTTGAGAAAGAAAATAAGCTCCTACTGAAAATCCATAACACAAGCGAGGACATGTACCGAGTCCCATGTGGTGACTGTGGTGCAGTTTATGTCGGAGAGAGGTGTTTGCATGAGAATAAAATAACACATGGCGGATACTAGAGGAGGAGTTGAAACGATTGCCATTGCAGTTCACCACAAGGAGACTTGGCACAAAATAAACTGAGAAGGTACCAAACTCTCCTAAGGTCAAACTCAAGGAATGATGTGCATCTAAGAAGCATGGAATTCCGGGCTATTCAACACCACAGCGGAGAGAAGGCTATGCTGATGAATGTCTAGGGACCCTCGAATCCTGGGATCCAGTTCCTAACGAGAGGTGGATTAAATAACGTACTGTGTGAGAAATGGAGCAGGGACCCTATAAATAGCGGGGGCTATGGCCACACTTCCAATTCGACGAGCACGGACCTTATAAAAAACGGAAGCTATGGCCGCACTTCAAATTCGATGAGCAGACCAACGGTCGAGACGAGGAGATTGTAGTAGTTGTAGTCCCTGATGAAGACAGTCGACTGCGCCACACCAGCCCCAGAAAGCAACTGACTGTCGAAAATTTGCATAGATATTGTGAGAAGAATATCTTTTACTGCCACTTGGTGCTAGTGAGGCTGCTGGTGAGGAGCCTGCTAGGAAAGCTTTCCGACTGAACAAGGTCCTTTGGAGAAGTGCCGCCTGCTTGAAAAAAGGGCTTATGCTGACCATGTTACCAACGGCCTTCTTCACTTCACGTCATTTCTTGGTTTGACTTGCAGAGACCCCAGCTGCATGAGGAAAGAACATGGCAACACTTTGATCGTGAAGCTGCACTTCTGAGTGCAGTGCTCTCTCATTCTGTCAGGCATACTCTCTCTCCCACGCAGGCTCCCTGGCTGGAATGACCACGTTAGGCAACTGTACACTGCTGACCAACAAGCCCCGCGCTATGGATACAAGATGGCAGGCCCAGAGCAGGAGGCCCTTTTGATGCATGCAGGGAATCCAGAAAGGCCTTCAAGGGTGCCTGTGCTGGTGCCATCTACATGACAGATCTCTAAGAGCGACTGAACTCCAGAACAACATGCATGCAAGGGACAATGTCGCCTTTTGGTCTGCTGTCTATCAAACCTCGTGTGCCCACGCCAGGTCGCTATGACAGTGGATGGTGCCAGCGGTTCATCTGCCATATGCAACTTTTGGAGAGAGAGGTTTGCAGACCTGTTTGCCTACATCTGAGCTCCCTCCCAGGAGGACCCCTGACTAGGGACTGATTCACCATTCCATGAATCAACAACAACTTCCCCTTCCTGAAATTAGTCCAGGGCTTCTACAAACTCACTTTTCTCACTATTTTTCACTCATTTCTGAATGCCTCACTATTTCTCACTTTTCGGCTGAACACTCAATATTACCAATTATTTCTTCCTCCTGTCATTTTTTTTTTATAATTTAAGGGGGTGCACCAGTCAGAAACTTAACTGAACAAAATACCTTAGAGGCATACGATTTGGGTTTTTGGGCTCTACTACACCACCTATTTAATCATACAAAATCTATACAAAATTAACTCTGAAGATTGGCTTAATTGCATTTCTTCGTTTAATAAAAAAAAATTGGCTCGAAGCCAAGTTTTTTTTATTAAATAACGAAATATTAACTCTAAGCCAATATTAGCTCTACATGCAGAAATCCACCGGCCACTCGCCAGTTGGCGGTTGAATTGTGCGAACTGGTGATTACAATTTTTTCCCCTAGTGGTCAATTCGGCCAGTAGATTGGTGATAAACACAGCTGAAACGAACTGGACATATTTTCATTTCTTGTTGGATATTAATGTTTCAATATACCATTTTAAATTTTTTCTGCTAGCTTTCCGATGGTCCAAAACTCAAGCTTTTAGCTTTTCTACTGTTTTGAAGTTACGAGGCATAATGCTACTGTGATCAGTGCCGTAACTAAGGGGAACTCAAGGGACTCACTGAGTCCCCTAACAAAATAAAGTGGGGCAAAAATTCTATAAAAAGTAGTGGGTGGGGGCAACAGATTACTCTTTTTGGGGCAACATCAGAACAGGTTACGTCCCCTGTGCTTGCTACTTAGTTACGGCACTGACTGTGGTAGAGATTCTTTTATTTTCAAAAGGTGTTTTGGAGTCTATCCAACTCCTACAAGTCTATAAGCATGCAGCAATTAATAAGAAATTTATTCTTTGACAGACGCATACCATAGACTGACAGATTTGTTTTCCTTATTGGAATCCATTTTGTAAAAAAATTAAGAGTTTTTAATTTGGCGATTAAAAATGTTTGGTCTACTGGCCAATGGCGAGTTAAGAAAAATATTAGTCTGAACCTATAATTAGAGCCAATTCTTTTTTTTAAATATTCTGTATGATTAATAGGTGGTATAGTCAGATCACAAAAATCCAAATCCCAAGCCCGTAAGGTATTTTGCTCTACCCCCAGGGCAAACTATGCACATTAAAAAAGGGTTCAGTTCACGTAGATAACGTTATCTATAACAGCTAGGAAGATGAGCTTTGTTGCATTGGAAAGATGAAGTTTGCTTAAGCAGTTTTGTTAGGAAATGGCATTACATTTTGTTTTGTACATTTAGCTAGATTATGTCACAGGATTCCTGTATTGAAAACTCCTCATACAGAAATTCTCTATAGTTGTAGCTTGTAGCTTTCAATAGTTTCTGGTCATCGGCACGAAAATTTGTACTACCTGTAAATTTAATTGCATTCAGTTCCTGGGTGCTCTTTATGTCTTGAGTTTTTTTCGCGCTCTAGATATGGCCAATGCGCAATCCCACTGCGCATGTGTCATGCACAGCCCTCCTACAAAAGTGTTCAGCCGGGGCACGGCCAACATCTCTTTTCCTCAATCTCTCGTTGAAGACGGTCGCTCAAGATGACTATTGCATCTTTCGCCCGGTTGAAGCCCTCGCCCTCAAAATCTTTCGTCCGAAAGAAGTCTTTTGCCCTTAAAGATCTCTGCCGGGAAGAAGCCTCTTGCCCTCTGCATCCTCGTTCGAAGACACTTCTCACCCAAGATCTTTCGCCGCTCTTTCGTGGCTCTTTCGTCAGAATTTGCAGCCATGAACTCACCGGCCCGACAAAGATCCTCGGCTCCGCCCAACAGTTCTCCTCCTGAAGACCCAAGCGTCGTAGTTTTGCCCTCTCCGCATCGCCCATCGACTTCGGCAGCTCCGAACCGCTCCACGGCATCGCCCATCCCGTGCGGTCAGCAGCATCTTTCGCCCCATCTTTCATCATCATCGCCTTCCTCTGCGCCCCACTTCAAAGCCTCTCCATCGTAACGCATTGACCACAGCCCACGGATCTTTCGTCCTCCGCAACTCATCAACACAAACACCGCCCCGACGAACTCCCTTCTCGTGAAGTTCATCGCCTAATGGAACGACCCATCAAGGAATTATCCTACAAGACAAAAATCCTGAATCCTGCCCTCCACAGTCATCACACAACATTTCTTATGTTCGAGATTTGGTTGCAACGATTCAACGAGACAACGATTCACGAAAGAGAAAGCTGCCTCTCGTCGGCACACCATCAGCTAAGAAACGCCGTTGCGCTCTCTCTTCAATTGACCTGCATCACCTTCTCCGCAACTTTATACAACGTGAAGAAGACTTAGATTCTGCTTCGGCTCTTGGAAGAGGACGCTTTATTTCACCGCAAGTGAACTTTGAACAACAGCCTCTCAACCCATATGAAGACTCCTTACAAGCTGGCAACGACCCGATGGCAGTCCCGCTCTGTGACCTTTTAAAAGCTGTCGAAGCCATCATTCCCGATGATACCTTTACAAACCCGGTCTTTCCCTTTCATCCACAAAAACAGAGGTCTCTCAACCGGGTTTGGCTTTGCGCGACAGAAACAACAGAGAAAGAGCAAAAGTCGGTCAATCAACAATACTCCTCACCACCCTACTCCGCACTGGAGGTGCCCTTCCGGGTAAAGGAGAACCCTTGGAACTTGACAAAGATCCTCCACCACCTCGACCTGGACGAGAATCTTGGTTTTTTCGTTCATCAGGCGACGATGCTGCCAATCCTAGGCAATTTGAAACTCACCAACAATCCGAATTCCTGGCCACTGAAGCTAAAATGGATTTCGGGACTGTTCTCTTTATCCCTAGACGGACCGACGTTCCCACTGCTGTCCTTAAACAGAACGACAAAATCTTACGCCTTGGTTTACGCGCCGTTTCTCAAGCTGATGTTTTTTTTGCCACTGCCATCAACGCCCTTTGTGAAAGATTAGTCCTCGAGTAAAGCCAAAGAAAAATGAAGCGTCTCCATTTCCTGATCTCTGAACTGTTGAAGAAGATGTCTTAAGCCACGTTTCGCATTTAATTGGGTCACGAAAGCAGTCTTCAACTCAAGCCTCCTGCTTCGTGACATTGCACTGGGCACAACATCAAATCTGAACACATCAATTAAGCACATTTTGCGTAACCAACCCCTCTGTGAAGCGGACAGTTTGTTCAGGGGCCTCATCCCCACTTTGGCACCCCACCTGGACATCTCTCGTAAACCAAAGCCCCCGTCCCAGGCCCTCATCGAATTAACCATTTCGGAAGCCACAGCCGCACAACTCATCGGCAGCCCCTACGGCCCAACAGCCAACCAAGCCTCAATCCAACCCCTTTCACGGAAACCCACAGTCCTCTCGAAGAAACAATCTTCCCTCTCGTGGAAACAACCATTACAAGAACAGGAACGTCGAAGCTCCACACCGGCCAACTGCAGCAAATACTCTTACACAACCAACAAGAGCAGGTCCCATCACCGCCAATGATTATGTTCTCAATCTACCAGTTCGCGGATGTCTCAAACATTTCCTTCCTGCTTGGAAACAGATTACATCAGACAAGACAATCCATTCCCTAGCATCCCTTGGCTTTCAGCCCTCTTTTGCCAAGAAACCTCGTCTCTCAACGACACCTCCATGGGACTTTGCAACCAAACCCTCTCCAGCTTTAACCATAAAAGTAAACGACCTCTTAAACAAAAATGCAATACGCCTCTGCCCCAATCATTTCAAGCCTGGCTTCTACAGCTCCTTCTTCTTAACCAAAGAATTCCGGCGGCGAAAGAATGATGTTCAATCTCAAACCACTCAACCGATTCATTCAAACACTCATTTCAAAATGAGACCTAGGAAGCCATTCGACTTTCGTTGAAGCCCAAGGAGTGGACAATATCCATCGATCTTGAGGATGCTCACCTCCATGTTTCGCTGCCCCCGGCGTCTCTTCACTATTTTCGGTTCATGTACCAAAGCAAAGTTTACGAAATCCAATGCCTCCCATTTGGATTTAATGCCGCCCTCCGAATTTTCACACTGATTTTAAAACCCCTCCTAAGCCATCTACACCACCATCAGAAACTGCAAATGCATTCCTCAACGATTGGCTCCTGAACAACAAAGATCCTCAACGGCTACTTCAAAACAAAACGTTCACCATCAACCTACTACACAATCTCGGCTTCGGCATCAGCTGGAAGAAGTCAAGGCTCTTCCCGTCCTAACTGTTCACGTTCCTCGGACTGGAATTCAACTTGCAGGAAGCATCCGTAACTCCCTCAACACACGCCACACACGCCCAATCCTTCTCCCAGTCTGCCAACCACTCGCTCACATCTCTAAACTCACTCATAGGCAAAATGAATTCGATGGCCGACCTCTTACCCTATGGCAGATGGATGACTCGCCCCTTCCACCACTTTCGGATCGACATCTGGGGCTCTGACCACCCAGCATCCAAAGCAACCATGCCCTCTGACATGAACTTCTGATGGGACTACCTGCAATGGTGGATGGGCGAGACCAATCTTTCCAAAACGGTCCCTCTACACAAACCATCCACAGACCTTCTTCTTCTACCGGACGCATCCCAAACGGGATAGGGAGCGCACATTCAACATTACGAAGCTTGTGGAACTTGGTCTCCCGACACAACCGACCACATCAACGGTCTAGAAATGAATGCAATCTGCAATGCGCTCGTTCATTATCGGCACCTTGTAGCAGACAAAATAGTCCAAGTCGACAACACCACAGCAGTGGCGTACATCCGCTAAAAAGGTGGAACCCGATCCCGTCCCGTACACCTTATCACATCAGACATTTTCAACCTCTGTCGAGAACTCAAAACAACCATTCAACCACTTCACATTCCTGGCAACCGGAGCGTAATAGCAGATGCCCTCTCTCGCAACTAACCACCATCAGGAGAATGGACTCTCAAAACATCAATTTGCGAATTTCTCTTCAACATCTGGGGCAAGCCAATGATAGACCTATTCGCCACGAGGCGCAATGGCAAACTTCGTCAATTCATCAGCCCAGTCCCTGATGACCTGACCTGTGCCGTCGATGCTCTAACATTCCCTTGGAAGAATCTCTACACTTACCTCTTTTCCCCCATTCAAGCTTCTACCAACAATCCTCACAAAGATAGAACAAACCCAAGGGCTCTTTCTGCTGATCGTACAGAACTGGCCAGCGGCCCCGTGTTTCCTCTAACTCCAAACCTCCTCATAGATCATCCAAGAGAACTTCCTGATCTCCCAGACTTGCTATCCCAGCAAAAGGAAACCAAATTCCACCCGAACTCCCAAGATCTTACATCTGCACGGGTGGCTACTATCATCAGACTCATCAAAGAGGCAGTAATTTTTCAGGCCACTAGAATCGCCAGCAAAGCAACTCGTGACTCCACCAACAGACACTGACTGGGTATGATGGTTTCATTGGGGTAAGCGGAGAAAGGTTAATCAAATCAACCCCCCTATATTCTGGAATTACTAGTCTTCGTCACCGACCTGTTTAATGATGGACTCAAAGGCTCCACCATCCTAGACTACCGATCGGCGCTAAATTCTGTCTTCAAAGCAGCAGGGAACAAACATCTTCTCGAAGCCTTCCGCATCTCCACTCTACTGAAATCATTTGAAGTTGAACCTCCCTCCATCCATTGGACTTTCCCCCAATGGGACCTCCCACTCGTCCTGGAATTACTAATGAAGAAGCCATATGAACCCATTCAAACCTGTCACATTAGCTATCTCACAAGAAAGACAGCCTTCTTAACTTCATCTTCCGTAAGCCCTCGGAGCAGTGAAATGAAAGCTCTCTCAAACAACCCCACTTACTGCTTCTTCTTTGACAACTGCAAATTCATTCATATGAGGCTTAGTCTGGACTTTCGTGCCAAGACACAGAAACCATCAGAACCCTCTAAGCCAATCATTTTTCCAGCGCTCACTAATATAATTGGTGATGAACCAGAGCGAACACTATGTCCTTTCCTGGCACTACGCGATTATCTCAAGTGAACAGCTGACCCCGAGTGCCGAAGAGGTCGACTCCAACTCTTCCTACCACTCTCCAAGGGCACTAACACTTCGGCGTCCACGATAGCAAACTGGATCAAGAAGGTCATTCACAGGGCATACGACGACCAGAACTTCAGCTGCACTGACAACAACATTCGAGTCACTGTGCATGAACTCGGGGCACTTTCAACCTCATGGGCATTTCACAACCAAGTCTCCAACGCCGAAATTCTTCAAGCAGCGTCATGGAGGAACCAAACTGTCTTCACAAGTCACTACTTCAGGGACATGGCAAGACAAGAAGATGGGCTACATCGTCTGGGATCAATTGTTACAGCCAGATGCATAGTCCAACCCCCTTAAGCACTTAATACAGAAATGAAGACCTCCAGAAGACGGAAGCAAGACCTCCCGGCTGAAGACCTCCAAAAGACGGAAGCAAGACTTCATCTCTAACAAAACGGCTTTTTTCAGGGCCACCACATCCTACGAAAGAGATCCAAATACCTGTTTCTATTTATTTTATCAATAAAGTACGAAGTTTTGGTAAACTTTTTGGGACGCCAGTCCGCAACCCGTCATTATGATGCCCGCCACCTATATTGACGAGGTCAACTGTAAATGCAATTAAATTTACAGGTAGTAGAAATTTTCGAGCCGACGACTAGAAACCAGAATTTTTCCGGGGCCAAAATTGGTTTCTATTGTCTTCACGAAAATTTATACTACCTGTAAGTACCACCCTACCTCCCCTCTTGAGTCACCACCATGACATATGGAGAGGGAAAAAAATGGCGGCTGCGCCCGGGCCGAACGCTTTTATAGGATGCATGCGCAGTGGGGTTGCGCACTGGCCGTATCTAGAGAGCGAAAAAACCTCAAGACATAAAGAGCACTCAGGAACTGAATGCAATTAAATTTACAGGTAGTACACATTTTTGTTAAGAAAGAAACCAATTTTTACCCGGAAAAATTAAGGTTTTTCAAAATCCTTGAATTAGAAACCATGATAATGGTACTTAAAGGTCGCTTTTGGCAGAAAAACAAAGTGAGAAAATGCAGCTCAAAATTTGCACAGCAAAACCTCGTTCCTTTTTTTTTTATCTAGTTGTGATTAGTTCTGCAAAACTATTACAGCACACATTTTTGTTACAGCACATATACTGTTTTCTTGCTTTAAATCGGATTTCCCATCCAGTATTGTTTGAAACAGATTTTCCAAAACACTTTTGCATCGTGCACTTTTAGCCAATACATTTCACAGACTCCCTTTATTGTAAAATCCTTTTACAGAAATATTGTAGATAGACTTAGGTTTCTGAAAACTCCCAAATTTTTCAGAAATCTATGCACGCGAAATGGTGCTGTACCTAAAATCTTAATTTTGGCTTAAAAACAATGTCCGAGAAGTCGGGAGTTCAAAGTTTGCAGGAGCCTACTCGTAATTTCATTACCTTCTGAACTACTCTACAGTTCTTTTGATAATTAAGGATGTCAAGCCACTACGGCTCCCCCCCGGTGAAGTATTTACAAACTTGGTGTGGAACAATTTTATCCCGATAGCCTATTTGCATGGAATGCAGTATACCACTCCACCACTCCTTTCTTCGAGTGATGGGAGGCATGGCAGTGACTTCGAGAATCTGTTGCTTGGTCAGCCTGTATCTTGGGTGGGGGGCAAGATGACTCGTTTTGCTCCTGTTAATGTATGGTCTGAAGTTGAGGTTGTTGGTTTTGACTTGGCCGATGGAAACGTGCGATGTCATTTTTCTTTAGGATTCTGTGTGCATTTTTACTTTGTCCTGGAATGAAGGTTAGCTCGAGCTGTCTGTCTAAAATGGACTTCGGAATGAATGTTGGTCAGGGCCTCTGTTACTTAGGGCCTGTTTTAAATTGTTGCTGTATTGAGCCAGTGGGCTGGGAAATTAAGAAGGAAGAATTTGATCTTTGCAGAAATTTGCTTGCAGTCTGTGGAGTGGATGAATGATCCAGTATCCTTTGCAATTCAATCATCTAGACCCTCAGTTGGTGTCGGGGATAGCATGACTCGAATGGCTCTGCCTTATTTTTTTGTTACAGTTCGTAAATTTCCTCACCAGTTTTACATCAAGAGACGATTTTACATCCACCAGTTTTACATCGAGAGACAATTTACTGGTCAGGTTCCCTCACCAGTTTTACACCAAGAGACAATTTAGTGCGTTGCCATTTACTTCAAAGAAGGTGAACGGCTGATGCAAGACTGTTAACAACAAGAATATTTTTTCCCGAAAATTCAAGTTCGAGCTTTTATAGTGACAACGTTTGTGGTCTTTGTGTATTGTGTTCCCATGATGTCTTATTACAACCATAGTAAACACTGTTTACCTTTTTTTTTTCGATTTATTTCCGTAGTTTGGGATTTAGTGCACTGTTTAATCTTTTTTGCATCTTAGATTTACTTAACGGCTAAACGGGTTCTCACTTGTTAAAAATGTGGTTGTGCCAGCTGAGCCGAATAGTTAATTGACCACCAGTGCATTGTTGACATAATTTCCTCAAATTATAAATAAAAATATTATGGTCAATAATCGATAATGTCATGTATTGTTGTATATGTTGCACTTGGTAGTGTTTCACTAATTGGCGTGTTTAGCACCCACAATGGATAAATATAGTCGAAAATAGTCCTTCGTTTTCATCGGAGTACTTTCCTTTGTTTCGACTCCTTATTCGTGTATTTAGGCTCTCTGCTTCCAGAGGAATAGATGATCGAACAAACAAACACGTAAGCAACATAATTTTACTGATGTGGATCATGCTACAAATGTTCGAATTCAAGGCCTGTTTGACTACTATTAAAATCAGGCATGCAAGGGACAAAATAGTTTATTTTGAATATAGCATTAAGGTCCATTATTTGGGCCTTGCTTTCCCAACAGGCGTCTTTTTAAAAGCTGCTCATACGTATTTCAGTGGTTGGCATTTCGTACTAAAACATTTCGTTGGTATTAGGATTGGTTCTAATTTCAAAATTGATTACAAACATACATGAACGTGCATATTGTCTATCATTTTTTTTGAATGAAATAAAACGTGGTGTAGTGTTTTAAATTTGAATTCATTTACGTTATGCATTTATGGAGCAACAATTGTGTAGTAAGCTTTGTAGGTCGCTACCCTTTTCCTCCCCCCCCCCACCCCTTCCCCCCACTACTTCGAAGACCGTTTTTTTTTTTTGTTTTGTTTTGAAAAAGCTTGTCACAGACCCGATAGAAATATTTTTCTTCAGGGCTCCACGTAATTACAAAGCCAAAGTCATTATTTTAACTTGTGAAGGTAACATGTCTAGTTTACAAATGAAAATTCGGGTTGTTTGAATTACTGGTTATGCATCCAATTGATGGGCTACCTTTGAAATGTTCTTCTTGTGTTTGTGTTTTGTCTAGCGATTACTCCGCCTCTGCACAGTCCCACGTCTCCTTCCAGTTTGCCTTGTTCACCTAGGTCGAGTCCTAAGACCCCACAATCTGCTGGTAGCCCTGGAAAATCTTCCTCCCGTCATTCAAAGCATAGTCGTTCTTCCAAACGGGTAAGTTATTTTATTTATTAGTTCTAGTTAGCATTGTGTGAGTTTAACCCTAGTTTGAATTCCGTAGAAGATTTCAAATTCATAAGTTGCCTTACGAAAAGGTTTCAGTTCAACAACATTTATTGTGCCACTGATGATTCCTGTCTTGATATTTCAAATTGTATACTTGTTCTGACTACCCCATTCACACCAGTATAAAACGTGATAGGGGATTTTGCCAAATCTTTCCCCGCGTTGCTTAGCTGGTGTGTCCCACATTAGCTCCCATTTTATAATATGTCAAGCACTGAATGTTTCTTGTCATTGTAGATCTTCTTACATGCTCCAGACCATCTGATAGAACGATTGTCTTATCAGAAAAACGCTGGACTGCTTCGCATGAGATTCTGGCTTTTGTCTTGGGCAGCCGCTGCATTGCATTGTCATTTCAGCAATTCACTTTTTGTGGCCCATGGAAAAGCTACATAGTGTATTAAATTTTACTCACTCGGTATAAATCAATGCATGTCACTTCTGAACTGGCATTGTAACTGGCAAAGTTGAACTGCCCCCAGTTTGAAATTCTAATCGCTGTGCTCACAATAAGTCCATGATAGTGCAATTACATTGTTCAGTGAGTATCGCCTGGGCATGGTATGAAATGACGTATTTCATTTTTATAGATCATGTTGCCATCAGCCCATATACTACCCACTAGCTGCTGACGAAGCAAGCCTCTCCATCTGTGAAAATTCTTGTTGGATAAACCCAGTCACATGCATAGGGAGGGGGGGGGGCAGTTCCCCTGCCTTTTTTGGCGAAAAATGCCCATTTTTGCCGAAAAAGGTGCCCTATTTTGCTTTCCTGCACTGAAAACTGCTGGTCGCAGCGAGGAGAAAGGGCCTAGAGCTCTAAAAAGGGCAATAAGATAGCCAGGAAGCCCATGAAAGGGGCCAAAAATGGTAAAAAGGTTTGTGACAATGCCCCAAAAATTAATAATAATAAAGCCTCAGCATGTCCTTTTATTGAAAGTTGCCCCTGCCCTCTCGGATGTCTGTGCACACTACTGGATAAACTCAGTGATGCACAATGGTGTTACCTGCTTCACTTTGGGCATACGTTCAGCAAATGATTTGGCCGCATACTGAATTAATCAATTTAGGATGAAGATATATTTGAATCCTTTCTTTGCTGGGGTAAGTGGGCTTATTAAATCGCAACTGATTTTCTGCCATGGGCAATCCTGTGGCTCCATTGTCTGCAAGAGGCTGCCCGGTTTTGAATGTGCTGACTTGCGTAATTGACAAAGCTCTCACTCGCACATTATGTCTCTGCATGCCAGCCCACGTTATCTATTCTTTTAGTCGTTTCAGCTTTTTATTAAAGAAGCCAAAATGGCCTCCCATTGGTAAATCCCATATCGCAGCTATGCTGACCTTATAAGGAATTGTACTCGCAGCTATATTTCGAACAATGCGTGGAGCAAAGGCCTTTGTGAGCGTTCCTGCACGTAAGCAGGGCTGTCCTATTAGAGAAATTGCTTTCTTTGCGTCTCACTCAAATCATCAATTTAAACATTACCTAATTTTGCAGTCTGGCATTTGGATAACGTATCTTCCTGCTGTGTCTGGAATTTCACACTCGTGGGGAATCTTGCGAGGAAGTCCATCGACATTCTTGACACAGTGCATTTTTTAAGGAATATGAAGTGGTGCTTCAAACGGTTAAATAAGGGCAGGATTTTGTGACCATAGAGCAATTTGAAATTTGTTTAAAATTTTAGTATCATTTCGGTTCACAAAATGGTGCAACTATAGGGTTGGGCAATTTCAAAATTTGTCACGCGATGTGATGCGATGTGATTAAATGTAAAAAACAAATCGCGATTTGCAATTTATTGCGATTTTGTTTATAATTGGCGTTTGACTCACAGGCCTACACTTAGTTAACGATGCCAAACACTCGGCTTTTCCACAACACACCCTTCAATTCAACAGATTTAGTCCCATGATAATTTAGATTTAATATTTAATTTAAATAAGATTTTTTATAAAATTTTGGAAGTCAAGAAAAAATTGAAATCTCGACATCTAAAAAAACATGTAGGCCTCTTTCCAAACTTTGACTAGGAATGTTCAGACACAGTTGTTTTATCATCTTACAGAAACATTTTCGTTAAACAATTTTTACATTATTTAAAAAGTAGGTTACAGTAATTTACACAAAAATATTTAAAGAACTGCAAGTAAAATATACAAAAAAAAGTTTAAAGTTTAAATAGTAAGAAATGACTTTTTTAGCCACTTATTTCAGGATTAATTCAAATATCAGTCTCTGAAGCATAGAACCAGAATTGCTAAACTATCGCTCTGAAGCAAGCCATAACAGAAAATTCAATTTCGAAAAAATTAAGACACAAACCATGTAAACCTAGCAAATTATAGTTCGTTTTGATTAAAGGCAACTGTGGAATCTTGTGATCCGATAGTTATTCGCTGATACCACTTCGTTTTTAATACTGTATAAATAGTTTATAGCGCTCTTAGCAAACAAATTTGCAAGCAGCTGTAACATTTCCGTCATCCACTGCAAGCTGCCATATTGGCCTCTCGACTCGTGCTATCCACATATGACGTGCATGCACGTGCGCTCTAGTGTAGCTGACAAGGACTTGCATCATGTGACGTCACTTCAAAACATCC
This sequence comes from Lithobius niger, assembly GCA_023313725.1. Lineage (NCBI taxonomy): Eukaryota > Metazoa > Arthropoda > Chilopoda > Lithobiomorpha > Lithobiidae > Lithobius > Lithobius niger. The sequence goes on along the minus strand of JAHWFP010201304.1, from coordinate 54,336 downwards.
ATTGCAACCAAACAGCGGCATGCGTTGCGTGCGTCACGAGTTTACGAGTGTTTGAACCAAGCGTGTTTCTGATAGAACAAACGCAATTTCACGCTAATTTCGGTTTGTTAACTGATCATAAAACATAAAAACAACGTTATTGACGCATCTTTTTCTCTATGATTGGTGGACACTCTTCCTTTAAATTTTAGTTTTTCTTAAGAGGGAGTGCAACCCCTTTGGTTATCGCAATTCTGACTACTAGATGGCGTTAGCGTCTACAACGTATTTCAGTTACGATCTTAGTTCCACTTTTTCTCAGTTATTTTCCAACAGAATAGTGTCAATCCTGTTTCTAATGAAAGAGAATCGAATTGTCTAGAGAGGTGTGGAGCCAAAATCATCTAAAATATATTTTTGTACTTTGGAGCAATATTTTAAGGTTGGCTAATTGAAAGATAAATAAAATCTGTGAACGTGATTGCCATCCAATATCTAGGAATTAAATCCTTTTCCTCATTAAAAAAGTGTTACTAGTTTAAAATTAAACAACAAAATACCATAATATGCAGGTGTCGTTTGAAAAAATCATACCTACTCTAATCGGATTCGAACGCAGAACGGGTGTTAAATGTGACGAGGCATGTTAACAAAGAAGGGCTGGATAGCAGTTCCAGCGCTCGTCAGATCATTGCGGTCGGAAATCTGAGCAAAATTACGTTTCATATATGTATGGAAAGCTATCGACGTAAAACTGTGGCATAATTCATTGATAAATTATGCAGCCGAATACCCATCTTTCCCGTTCTTGGATTGCATTAGTTGCCCGAAAGAGTGGGAAAACTAAAAAATAATTGTTTATGTTCTTGAAACGTGGATAAAAACAAAACCTTGTTCAAAAATGATTTATAAAGGCAGAAAATGCAGCAAAAAATACTAAGTTAAAAAAAAAACATGTAACTTTCCGAGGATA
>JAHWFP010201304.1:32463-48384 GCA_023313725.1 Lithobius niger | reverse complement strand
AAGGTGAAGAAAAAAGGACAAATAAAACCATATCGTCTAAAAAGGATTGCGAAAGCCACTCACACAAAAAGAGACGCGGAAATTTTGTAATTGATATATGGGACTACTACTCTCCCATTTTGTGATTTGTAGAACATCCTGCCTCATACTCACTTTTTCGTTCTAATCCGATTACACTAGACTACCCGTGTTACAAATGCTAGACATATATTTTTGTTGATTTATAATTTGTTGATGTATATTAGTTTGGGTGCAGTATTGGAGCAATGGAGCGCAATCTAAGTCAATATTTGGAAGCACAACGACGTGTAACTGCAATACTAAGGACAGTTTTACGTCGACCGCGTGTGAAACGTCATTTTGCTCAGATTTCCGAACGCACAGATCTGACGAGCGTTGGAACTGCTATCCAGCCCTTCTATGTCAACATGCCTCGTCACATTTAACACCCGTTCTGCGTTCGAATCCGATTAGAGTAGGTATGATTTTTTCAAACAACACCTGCATAATATGGTATTTTGTTGTTTAATTTTAAATTAGTAACACTTTTTTAACGAGGAAAAGGATTTAATCCCTAGATATTGGATGGCAATCACGTTTACAGTTTTATTTATCTTTCAATCAGCCAACCTTAAAATATTGCTCCAAAGTGCAAAAATATATTTTAGATAATTTTGGCTCCACACTTCTCTAGACAAGACGATTCTCTTTCATTAGAAACAAGATTGACACTATTCCGTTGGAAAATAACTGAGAAAAAGTGGAAATAACATTGTAACTGAAATACTTTGTAGACGCTAACGCCATCTAGTAGTCAGAATTGAGATAACCAAAGGAGTTGCACTCCCTCTTAAGGCCATGTCACACCGCACCGTTTTGTCTGGCATGTCCGTCGTCCGATGCCTCAAATGTAGCCTGCGGGCACAACGCAGAGCCTCCGTTGCGTCTCCGACTCGTTTCGAAATATTTCATTTTCCTCCGGTTGACGGACCGGTGGAGTTGTCCGTCAGCCAATCAAAATGCTTAGTGCCACACGTGTCTTTCTCTCAGTGCTGGAGACAAAGATGGCGGCTCCACACCAGACCATCGAAAACTACCAAAAATTGAAAAGAATAATTCTAAAATCAAGTGTACATAACTAGTAGCAATACAAGCACTCACCCAATTGGTTTTAGTGGCACGAATGACCCCAATTCAGTGCGTACCTACAGTTTTGCATTCGGATGATTACATTCCTTTTACTTGGGGGAGATGGGAATAAAGGGGTCAGCAAGCGTTCTTGGGGGACAGATGTGGCAGTGGTCTCCGTTTTTCAGCGTTGCTTTGCCGGAGACGGAGCCAGACAATGGAGACGGTGACGTTGTGGTGTGTACGGTCCTTTAATCTCTGACCCTTCCCCCTTACATTTTCCACAATTTGAAACATTTCCGTCGCATTGGGATTTATCCTCCACATGCCAGAATATGCTTTCAGTTAACAGACACATGTCAGCTAGTGAGCCGCCTTTTTATCATTAACAATCAATTTGTTAACAATCTGAAGTCTACAATGGGATGATCTACTGTTACTTGGCGGCGACACACTAGCATGTGTCTAGAGCAAAATCATCTCTTTGAGCTCAGTGTCAGACCCATGTCGGACAAAATAGCACCCAATGTTAACTCAATTTTTGCCATTTTGGCTTATTATGCAAGAACTGTTAGTGATACACAAAAATGGTTGAGATAAAGTTGTTTGCAATAATGTACTCTATAATCTAGGTCCCATTCCTTTTTTTCATATCTCTTACGGTTTTCGAGAAAAACTGTCATTTTGGGGGCCTATTTAATGCCCATAGATGTCTCAGTTTGCCAACTCACAACTTTTAACCACTGTGGCGTAGTTTCTAATTCAGTTGGATGGCTCCAAATAGATTCATTCAAAAGGTGGGCATGTCTTCTTTGCATCAAGTGTAATTGAAAGGTGTTCCTTTGTCAGAGACCGAGCTATGCCCGTGTTACTAGGGGCTGGTATCACAGCCACCATTCTATTTTTCTCTCATTTTCAATTTTCAATTACTGTTATGACGTTTCTAATTTAGATGGATGACTCCAATTAGGTTCATTCGAAAGGTGTGAATATCTTCTTTGCATCAAGGTTAATTAAAAGGGTATACCACTGCGAGGTACTGAGCTAGTGAGGGCCCGTTTTACTAAGGACTGGTATCACAGTCACCGTTTGATTTTTCGCTCATTTTCTACTTTCGTCACACACTCCCTAATTCGGAACGGGTTTCCCCTATTCCTTAGGGCCAACTGACCCATGTCAACTGCTATTCTGACGTTTCTAATTTAAGCGGGTGACTTCAATTTCGTTCATTCGAAAGGTAGGAATGTTTTCTTTGCATCAAGGGGAATTGAAAGGGTCTACCACCGTAAGGAATCTGACTACACCCGTTTTACTAGGGGCTGGTATCACAGTTATCGTTCGATTTTTCGATCATTTTCAACTTTCAATTGCTATTCTGTCGTTTCTAATTTAGGTGGATTACTCCAATTAGATTCATTCAGAAGGTGGGAATGTCTTCTTTGCATCAAGGGTAACCAAAAGGGTCTTCCACTGTGATGGATCAAATTACACCTGTTTTACTAGGGGCTGGTATCACAATCACGTTTAATTTGTCTCTCATTTTCAACTTTCACCTGCAGTTGTAACGTTTATAATTTAGATGGATGAATTTAATTTCATTCATTTGAAAGGTAGGAATGTATGAATTGAAAGGGTCTACCACTGTTAGGAACCAAGCTACGCCCATTTTGCTAGGGGCTGGTACGGTAGAGTACTGTACTAAATTACTATGTAGTGCAATTTGCGTAAGTTTATTAAAAGCTTTTTGCTGTTTTTCATGTGAAGTAATTACCACTTCAAAGTTCAATTTGAGGGTCCACGTTAACAATTTTCAGTCAACCTAACTGGAGTCATCCACCAATATTTGAAACGTCGCAACTGCAGTTGTGAGTTAAAAATTAGCTAAAATTCCAATGCTGCTTGTTAGCAGCCCCTAGTAAAACGGGTGTAGCTCGGCCCCTAACAATGATAGACCCTTTCAAGTATCATTGATACAAAGTAGACGTCCACACCTTTCGAATGAACCGAATTGGAAGGAGTCATCCACCTAAATTAGAAATGTCACAACAGTAATTAAAAGTTGAAAATAAACTAAATATCGAACTGTGACTGTGATACCATCCCCTCGATCGCTAACAATTGTAGTCCCTTTCAATTGCCCTTGATGCAAAGAAGACATTCCCACCTCTTGAATGAAACTAATTGGAGTCATCTACCTAAATTAGGAACTTCAGAATAGCAGTTGAAAGTTGAAAATGAACGAAAATCCAATGGTGACTGTGATAACAGCCCCTACTCAAACTGGTGTATTTTGGTCCCTCACAGTGGTAGACCCTTTTACTTACCCTTAATGCAAAGAAGACATTCCCACCTTTTGAATGAACTTAATTGGAGCCATCCAGTTAAATTAGAAAAGTTAGAAAAGCAGTTGAAAATTGAAAATGAGTAATAGAACGGTGACTATGATACTAGCACCTAGTAAAACGGGCATAGCTCGGTCTTCAACAAGAGTAGACCATTTCAATTACACTTGATGCAAAGACATTCCCACCTTTCAAATGAATCTAATTGTATCATCCAACTGAATTAGAACGACGTAACAGTGGTTGAAAGTTGTAAATTGGCAAATTGAGACTTCCTATGGGCATCAAATAGGCCCAAATGGCCGAAAATGACCTTTATTGTCAAAAACTGTAGGAGATGACAAAAACGAATGGGACCTACATTATTACAAACAACTTTTATCTCTACCATTTTTTTGTACCACTATCGGTTCTTGCCTTATAGGCCAAATTGGCAAAATGAGTTAAGATTGGGCACCATTTTGTCCCCCATCTTTAATGCAGGGTTGGCAAGTTTTTGCCACCAAATGGTTAAAACCGGTTTTTACCGTCCTGGCAAAAACTGGTTTTTGCCACGTTTTTGCCACTTTGGCCAAAAATACGACAAAAATCTACTTGAAGTCAAATAAAAAAAAAAGTGTGCCCTACAATAGTCAAATATTGGCAAATTATAAAAGGTCCCCTTTAAAACTTCGCATCGATCGTTTACTTTGAAAATTCATATTCACTTCTTTACCTTTCATACGCTTATTTTCACAGTAAAACATATTCTCAAAATATCTATGCAAATTTATGCAACTGACTGTCGAAAATATTGCGCAGATTGAGAGAGGAATATTTTTTACTGTGAAAGTAAGCTTGTGAAGCAGCGTGCTGGGTTTTTGCCAGTTTTAGGCGGTAATAACCGGAAAAGCCAGTAAAAACCATGTTTCTTGTTTGCCAAAACATATTAACCTGATAATTTAGCATTACGTTCCTTGAATGTGATGTTCCCCTGGAAGTTTCTTCCGGTGCACTGACGCCTGCTTGCATATCCCACTGCGCATGCGCGATGCAGTCCTCCCTTATAAAAGTGAGAGCGTGGACGCTTTCGGCATTCATTTTCCTCCAGAGGTGTCTTACGCCACCTCGCTCCGTGGTTCCCCGCCTGTCGTACGGAATTTGGATTCATCGCCGAAGATGGCCGCTGCTTCTGAAGCTCCCGCTTCATCGACTGCTCTCCGCCCTTGATCTCGCTGTCGTCGGCCCAACCCTCCGAATGACACCCTCCGTCGTACGTGGAAACATCTCTTCAGACTCTCCTGCCTACGCTAGACAACGCACGCGAACCGCTGCCCCCTTGGATCTGTCGTCCCTATGGAACGACTTAAAACTTGCCAAAGACAGTTACCGTGAAGCCAAGAGGATCTACCGTCGCGCTACGGCTGTTTCCCGCTCTCCAGCCCACAATTCTCCCTCGGACTGTCGTCCAATTCATCCCACAAAGACCAACACATCACTTGCAGCATAGTCCGGAACATCGTCTATGACACCGTCCGTAAGCTACAGGACAACCTGATGCAAGACTGGGTTGCTTCGACATCCAGCCACGAACGACACAAATGTGTCGTCAACTCTCCACCGGGTGCCCTCAAGAAACGGTGAACGTGCGACACATCACTGTCGCCTCGATGGAGCTCTAGCCCTTTCGGCCGTATCCCGCACCAGGTTCCTGGATGTAATGTCGCTCGCACTAAAAACTGGATCACTTCGACATCCAGCTACGAACGACTCAAACGTGTCGCCACCTCTCCATCGGGCGCCTTCAAGAAACGGAGAACGTACGACACGTTACTGTCGACCCGCCTCACGCCTCGACGGAGCTCTAGCCCTTTTGGCCGCATCCCACACCAGATTCCAGGATGTAACGTGTTGCAGCCAACCCGTCTGACTCTCGTTTCGGTTTCGATTGTATTGCTACCGAGCTTTGGTTACACGATCTCATCACGATCAAGTTTTCAAACAACTGGGTCAAGACTCAAGGCCTCGTTCGAGTGAAGAGCCAACATTATTCCTGTTCTCCACAGCCTGTCTTGACCTGAGTTATCTCTGGTCTCGAGTGAAAATCAAGTCATCTGTTGCTGTCCTCACTGCCGCTCGTCTCATTCGCGGCTAAATCCCACGTTTTGAGTGAAGATCCAAGACGGAAGCCGTCTACACTTCCTGCCGCTTGTCTCGACCGTGGTTCACCCCACGTCTCGAGCGAAAATCAAGTCAACCGTTGCAGTCTACTGCTGCTTGTTTCATTCGTGGCTAAATCCCACTTTTGAGTGAAGAACCAAGACAGGAGCCGTTTACACCTCTTGCTGCTTGTCTCGTCCGTGGCTAACCCCACGTCTCGAGCAATATCAAGTCAACCATTGCTGTCTACTGCTGCTCGTCTCAATCGTGGCTAATTCCACGTTTTGAGTGGAAAACCAAGTCGGAAGCAGTTCTCTCCTCTTGTTGCAAGTCTCGACCATGGCTAACCCCACGTTTTGAGCGGAAATCAAGTCAACTGTTGCTATCGACAACTGCTTGTCTCACTCGTGCTAAATCCCACGTTTGAGCGAATAACCAAGACGGAAGCCGTTTACACCTTGCTGCTCGTCTCGGCCGTGGCTGACCCCACGTTTCGAACAAAAATCAAAACATCAGTTGCTGCCCACACTGCTGCTCGTCTCATTCGTGGCTAAAACCCACGCTTCGTGTGAAGAGTCAAGTTGGAAGCCATATGCATTTCCTACTACTTGTCTCATCCATGGCTGTTCCTACGTCTCAAGTGAAATTCAAGTCACCAGCAAACTGCTACTCATCTCAACGTGGCCAAAAAAAAAAGGAAAAACCCCCACGTTCTGAGCGAAGAGTCAGGTCGGAAGACGTCTCGATCTCTGGCTGCTGGTTTGACCGTGGCTGACCCCATGTTTCGAACGAAAATCAAGTCAACAGCAGCCATCCATGCTGATGCCCGCCTCATTTGTGATTAAAACTCACGTTTTGAGGTAAGTATCACGCCAGAAACCATCGCCCATGACCACCCCACGTCTCGAGTGGAAATCAAGACAACATTTGCGACGACACTTGCCGCTCCTCCAACGGCAGCAAGGAGAATTCAACACAACCCGGACAACACAACCGACGACCCGTCTCTGTCACTCGGAGGCTTCTCAAAACTGTCGAAGAAACCGTACCGGACTGTTTTCTTTATGCTACAAAAGTGCAATACCTATCAAATTTTGCATTGTTGTCTTGATGATGCTACCTTGCCTTGAGATTTCAGAAACCGACGGCCGCCAAGAGTGGAAACTGCCTGAGCTTGTCATTTCTTGTCTCAAGCCGCCATTGATGACGGCTGCTTCGTCTGCTTGAGGCCCCCCCCCCCCCCTTTCGGCCAAGGATTCTCACCGTGGGTAATGAAGTCATCGTGGCTCCCTCCCGTTGTTTCCCGGGATCGTTTCACACCCGAACCGATATTCCTTTTCCCGCACTCCTGCGACCCTCTTCAACGACCTTGCACGACGGTCCTTACGACACTTCTCCCTGTCGTCCCTTCGCTTGGCCTTCCGTTCGTTGCCTCCCGACTTGCGCTCAGTGGTCCGACGGCTGTTACCAGAGTCTGCCGCCGACGACAACCACCTGTCATCTGCCGTGTCCAGTCGACGCCATGTCTTCCTCGCTATGGACCACCTCAACGATTGCCGCCACCTCGCACGTCTGCTGGTCGTCCGAATCCTTTCTCAGACGACAACCCCTTGTCGTCCCCGACATCACTCGCCTACTCCTGACGCTACAACTTCCATCAGTGGCCACCAAGTCCATGTCGCATCATCATCCCCTCGCTCCGAGCCAGATAAGGACGACAAACTCGTATCGTCCTTGCCGTCCCGTCGGCTACAAGCCCTCTCCCTACTGACCACTCACCCTGCCTGACGACACTCGCCTTGCACCCTGTCGCACGGCCAACATCCTCTTCCGTGGCCTTATCCCGACTCTGGCCCCACACTTGGTCATCTCAAGGAAGCCTAAACCACAAAAACATAACTCTTCGTCCAATCACCCCTTTCAGAAGAACAAAACAACTAATCCCCGTCCTCCGGCAGACGACTAGTACAAAGACAGCCAACCGACCGACATCTCTTACTTTCGGCCGAGAAACCAACAGCCCTTTCGGCCCGTCCCTCCTCGCTCCCGCTCCGACCAACGCAACCAGCAGAAGCGAGCCGCAACCCCTGATCGCCGCAGCTGCCTGTCATCACCAGGGGACAGGAGTAAGTGTCGCAGGAACCAGCAATGACATCTCCTGCGTTTCGTGTCTCCCAGTCGGCGCAAGACTCCGCCATTTCTTCCCGGCCTGACAGGAACCAACTCACAACTCGGAAATTCTATCAATCATAAAACATGGTTTCGGCCAACACCACCGCTCAACAAAGACATTTACGATCGCCCATCTCTCAGCTTCATCTACGACCGAAAGGTCTCTGAATTCCGCTGTCTTCCCTTCGGACTAAATGCGGCTCCTACGATTTTACGATGATCGTAAAACCAGCCCTGGCAAACCTTCACCAACAACAATTCCAGGCCAGCGCCTACTTAGACGACTGGACTCTCAACAATCCAAACCCCCCCACACCCTGGAACTCAACAGAGACAAGACCATCTCCCTATTAAACATCCTGGGTTTCGGTGTGAACCACGCAAAGTCATGCCTCACTCCAGCTCAAACTTTCACATTCCTCGGAGCTTCATCCGACCCACGAACAGCAAGAATATCTCCCTCACCGGACCGAATCGAACCTCCTTCGACAACAGTCAAGCTTTTCGCCCGAGAATTGAACTCCCTCATCGGAAAAATGGACGCAAGGACGAACCTTGTCCGTTACGGCCGATGGATGGTCAAGCCTCTTCATCACCACCGAACAGACACCTGGTGCAACAACCAAAACCAACCCGACAAACTGAACCCATTCAACAACAATTTGTCCTTCTATGGTGGTCCAACGTCACAAACCTGACGAAGTCACTACCACCCCAAGAACTCCCACTCGTTCTCCTCATCTTCACAGATGCACCAAAACCAGCTGGGGCTCACACCTAGACACCCAGGAAATTTCCGGCCTTTGGCCAACACCATTTAGGTTGGATAAGAAAAACAATCGAGGCAGCTTACGACAAACAAAACGTAAGTAAGACCGTGAGGGTGACGCCTCATGAGGTTAGAGCAATCTCTACATCATGGGCCCACCACAACGCCACCCCAATCGAAGAAATCCTGGCAGCAGCATCCTGGCGCCATCAATCAACCTTCGCCTCCCACTACCTGAGGGATATGTCGAGGGAAGAATCTGGACTACACCGGCTGGGACCAATCGTCACAGCCAGAACCATGGTCAAGCCCCCTTAAACACTTTAGAACGAAGCAGAAGCAAGCCATCCATGAAGGGAGCAAGCCACCCAGATGGAAGCAAGACTCACAAAACAACGGTCCTTTTCAGGGCCACCAATCCCTACAAAAGAGATCCAATTTCCTGTTCCACAATGTTCTAATAAAGTGCAAAAAATTTACTTCCAGAAAAATTTTTGGGAGGAAAGCCTGCTTGCATCCCGGGGCGCCCGTCCAGGCGATGCCCGCCACCTATCTTGACGAGGTCTACTGATAATGCTAAATTATTAGGTTAATATGTTTTGGCAAACAAGAAAGAACATTTTGCGGCCCCCAGTCAGGCCGGCTAAAAATGGTTTCGTTTTGCCTAAAACATACTTAACCTCACTCCCCGCCCTACCTTCCCTCTCGAGTCACCGCTGACAATTGAGAGTAAAATGAATGCCGAAAGCGTCCACGCTCTCGCTTTTGTAAGGGGGGACTGCGTCGCGCATGCGCAGTGGGATATGCAAGCAGGCGTCCGTGCACCGGAAGAAACCTCCAGGGGAACATCACATTCGAGGAATGTAATGCTAAATTATCAGGTTAAGTATGTTTTAGGCAAAAAGAAACCATTTTTAGCGGGCCTAGCTGTGGGCCGGCAAAATGTTCTTTTTATTACCAATGAAAATAGCCATTACCTGTTTTTTCCCTTATATAGCAGTTCCTTCCTTCCCCTTGTCATGAAAAGTTGGCTTCTCTGCCGGGCTCGTATCTCCCCTTCTGCGCATGCACACATACCTCTATATAAAGCGCCCAAGTCGAGCTGGCGTCATCTTTTCTTCCTAGGGCAGCACCACGAGTGGGTCTTCTCTTCGGCTCTCCCGACTTCTTTATACAGGCTGCGGTTCTGTGTCCGGTTACCCGGTTGCCCGCTAATGTTTTCGTCTGCAGCCCAAGTACGACAAATGGATTCTCCGGTCATCTTGGGTTTTCCGGATTCTTCTTCTCCTTTCCGGCGTCCAGTTCCGGTTCCGACTGGTCGCCCATGCCTCTACTTATCCGCTCGCCCACCCGGATTCCTCCTCCGGTTCGGGGACCACCTCCACCTATAAAGACAGCTCGGTCTAGAGCTCCACGGCCACCTTGCTTGTCGAAGTCAGCTCCGCCTCGCCGTACCGGCCGCAGTCCGCTCACCAAGCCATCCCGGATCTTCTTGAACAGAAGACACGTTCTCGACTCATCCTTACCAAGCTCCTTAGGCGCTTGCTGGACATTCACTTCGTTCGCCGAAGGGCAGACCCACGCTCACGTCTGTCGCCTCTATGACCACCTTTCGCATATTCAACTGTGGCCACCACAAGTTCCTGGCATATGTTTTAAGGTCAACTTTCCCCCTCCCCTACTTTTCCTTTTTTAAGTTCGTATTTTTTATGGTATATAAGAAACTAAATCGCCGTAATGTCTGGGGCTTTCTTATGCAGCGACTCGCCTTTGCATTTTCACAGCTAGAATTTAATCGCGATGGCACAGGTGTCGCTGGCAACAAGGGCAACAATGCTATACCTGGATTGGGTAAATCCGACATCGTCTGAGTAAATACTTGGAGTCTTATAGTCCCTGACAATGAGATAAAGAATTCCTCCTGACCAAGAAATTTTCTCAGTCGCTTCTAAACTCACATAATGGACAGTTTTCGTTGCGAGTCGGCAGAGCTAAAACCGCCGCCACGTTGGAATTGGAGATGATTTCTAGCGTCTAACTGTGAGAATGCAAAGGCGAGTCGTTGTGTGAACGCGCAACAGTAGGATTGAGTGATCTGGTGGAAAAGGTGACAAGACTGAGTTGACCCGAGACCGTAATCACCCATCCTTACGTGTCATATTAATTACAACTCAGTACATATACTTACAGGGGCCCTAGTCTCGAGTTGCGCTTTTCAAATCGCATGCGGTTTTACCAAAAAGCGCGCCAAAATCATGGCTCGCCCATTCTATCGCACGTGACTTTTGATAAAACCGCATGCGATTTGAAAACGATCAAGTCGAGACTAAGCTCCCAGGTCTGTAGCACGAATGTTCGAGCAGGGCTTGCACTCCGCCCCCCCCCCCCCCCCCTGCCCGCACAGTCGTGCTACAGACCTGTAAGGGATCAAAATCGAGTTGCCGAGTTGGCCAACTTGATTAAATTTTCACCACAAATTTCCGTTTCGGTGAATAGTGGTTAATCATTACAGCCATTCGGTCATTTGGAAGGCAAAGTTTAAGTTGGGGGTTTTTTCCCTTTAGTTTTCGCAACATTGCTGCAGATTAGCTGCTTAGGCCTACAAGTGCTGCTACCCCTGATCGTTTCTGGTCGTTTCCCTGCTTGCTTCGCTTGCACAGAACTGCTAACAAAAGTATGACGGAGGTCCGATCCAGTGCTGTAGGGCCATATCATGCGACGTAACAAAAAGCTTCGCTAAATTTGTTGATTTTGCAAAACTGAAAGTTGACTGCCGTTTTGTTTGCTTGTATTGTAGTAGGCTTACTTCTGTTAGACCATCACTCCCATGGTTTAAAAGGGTACTTAGTTAATGCAGAAAACGTCAACTATGTTCAAACCAAAACTGGATTCCCGCAGTTTTCACCCGTGTGAAGTCGTGATTGCAGTAAATAGCTTCGCAAAAATTGTATGCAGTTGGCAAAACTAAAAACTGAGTTTGTAATTTTATTTGCCTTGTGTTAGTCCCACCACTTCAGTGATTTAAGAGCATCTTAGGTAATTCAGAAACTTCAGCAAAATTTTTCTAAAACAAAACTTGTTTTCCGGTTTGTGGCGATATGGAGTAACTTAGGAAAAAATCATGCACTGCTGGCCACTATTGATTTGCTAGTACATTAGTCATCTTTCTGTTGGCCGGCCCATTGTTGCCGTGATTTTAGTCTAAGCAGAAATGTCAGCATCTGTACTTCACGAAAATCAGCCATAGTCGGAAAAAAATCCGCTATAGGGGCTCTTTTTCTGATACCCCATGGCCACTACGGCTTGTAAATACTTTTATGTTAATACAGAAACGTAATTAACCAAATTTTTCCAAGACAATGCTTAGGAATTCTGCCAAGTATTCGTTCTTTGAAAAGCATGCAACAACACTTTACAAACTTGACCCGTGATTAAGGACAAATCCGACCCAAAATTGTGGGCACAAGTGTCCCTAAGGTCTTGAATTATAGAGGATAAAAATGTCAATACGGTTCTGTGAATCAGAAAAAAATAATAATAATATGGAAATGACGCATGTCGATTTGCAACGTGGAATCTCTTCTCCAATAATATATTAAGTTTTTTGGAAAAACCTGTGTAAAAGATTTCACCAAGGGGCTTTAAATTTTTAGTTATCAAAAAATTGGCCATTTTCAAACCCCCCCCCCCCCCCGTCATCAATCGTTAACTGGTCAACCTCCTTCCAGTATTACTTCATTTCGAACTTTACCCCCCCGCCACCCCCGAGGCGGTGTTTTTCCGTTTACATCCACAGTTTTTCTGAGGACTTTTTTTCTGAGGAGCAGGCTGCCAAGTCACCGGCCACACCATTCTGTCGTACAATCAAGTACCCCACCCTGTAGTGCCATCTGTTGACAGAATTCGCCTTCAAATTCGGGTTGGAACACTTTTCCAACGTCTTCGAACAGATGGCGCCACTTACCAAACCTGCCATGTCGCCGTCTATTGACGGCCTTGGACTACAAGTTCGGGTTATAACACTTTTTCCAAAGTATTTGAAGAGATGGCGCCACTTACCAGACCTGCCGCACCGTTTTTGAGTTCGTTTTTTTGGTATTGTTGTGGTACCAAAGCGGCCAACAAAGGTTTCGTCGCGTGGACTGTGCCATTGTCGGCGTTTTACCTAAAAAAAAAAACCCAACCCGTGTCTACTAAACCAGACAACTTTAAACCTAACGACGATTGGTTTTTAATTTTGAGGCCCCCAATGGGCCTCGAAATTGGCAGCCTGATACGATGAAAAGGCGCATTTATTTCCTCAATGTTCACTTCCAGAAAGGAGTTGAATTGTTTTAAAGTGGGCGGCAACAGTCGTTGCTTGCAACAATGTCGCCATGCACGGTACCGCGGTGAATTGTTTCAAAGGATTAACTTAAACATAGGGTTACTTGCTTACTGAAGCTGGATTTCTCAGGGCTTTTTTTGCCTTCAGTCAAACATACGCATGCTACTTTTCCGGGGCTGCACCAAAGGGGAAATGTCACGGGGTGCAGGAGAGGGAGCCAGGGCAAGTGTGTGTGGCGGGTAATGCGCGTTACCGAAGTGAATTGTTTCAAAGAATTAACTTAAACATGGGATTACTTGCTTACTGAATGCTGGATTTCTCAGTGATAGGTTTTTTTTCAGCTTTCAGTCAAACACACGCCAGCGACTTTTCCGGGGCTGCGATAAAGGGAGATTGTCAAGGGGCGACTTTTTCAGGGAGGGGGAGGCGGGCAAGCGTCCATGGGGGGACACGTATGCGAATCCAGGCGGGGGCAGGAGTGTGGGGATTGGGGGTTAAAGTAATTGTGGGGGAGAGGGCATATGTGGGAGTCATTCACATGTTTGGTCTTCGGTTTAATAAATTTAAAACCAAAGACAAACCAACTGGAGGGAGGCGGAGCCGGGGGGTGCGCACGGGCACAACTAGTATACATAATAATTCTGGATAACCAGCGAAAGGAAAGAGCAACCAAAGTAAAAGACGCACAACAATCGCTTTAATAATCACTTAAATTGGCCTTCATTCTTCACGCACGTGCTTTGAATTTCAAACTTTCCTCTAAACGGTTGATTGATTGGCAACTACTAACGGTAGAATAGCTTATTTATTTCGTAGATGCCGGCTTTCAGAGCAGAGCTGAATTGTGTTTCAAAGTAGCCAGCAACAATCATTTAAGAGCACGAGGCTTGCAAATTGGTCGGCAACAATAAGACCTTTAAGTGAAAACAAAACAATGATGAGGCATTGTTATGCCGGTGATTTACTTTCTACCTCTCCCAGAAAAGAAAAATGAAAAAGCCACCAGGCTAAAGGTTTCAACTTTGTTCTACAAAAGCGTATTTATTTACTTGCCATAGAAATATTGAAATGTCAGTGCCTGGAGACCGAGTCCAGAAAAAGAGATCGGAGCTGCGTCAAGCTCGGGATCACTGATTGAGTGAGTGAAGCGAAAATTTGATTGGCGAAACTTAACATGGACATACACTTGTGCGACCAAACCTTATCAGTGTTGCAAAGGGCAGAGGCGTAACTTCAAAAGGAGGCATAAGTGCAATGGTGGGCCATCTTCATAAAACAAAATGCAGTTATTGCCACACAAGATGAGGTCCAGTGGAGGCCGCCCCTTCACCAAATAAAAAAGAAGAAATGCAGTTTTGCCACATAATGAGGGAGGCCCCACCCCTTCATAAAAAAATGCAGTCTTTGCCACACAAGGCGAGAAACCAGTGGAAGAGCCTCCTTCAAAGAAAAACATACAGTTTTTGCCACTCAAAGACGAGAGCCTAGTGGAGACCCCCACCCCCTTCACACAAAAAAAGCAAACAATTAAGTTCCTGCTACATAAGACAGAACAATAACTTACTTTCTGGTACGTTTCGATTAAAAAAAATTAAATTGGGGCCAGTGAGGGGGCCCCCAAAGTCGATGGGCCCGGAGGCGGCAGCCTCCTCTGCC
Source organism: Lithobius niger (assembly GCA_023313725.1). Lineage (NCBI taxonomy): Eukaryota > Metazoa > Arthropoda > Chilopoda > Lithobiomorpha > Lithobiidae > Lithobius > Lithobius niger. The sequence goes on along the minus strand of JAHWFP010201304.1, from coordinate 33,851 downwards.
TCATTGTAGTTACGCCACTGGCAAAGGGTGCACCCAACACCACCCGTGCATACAACGGACTCAGCAAGCAATACAACATTGTTAGCCCGCGAAAAATGTTTCATGCAACGATTCTGCAGCGTGCCAATTTTTAAATCGGTACATCCAATGATTTGAGTCACAGGATGCGCTGACTGAGTGAGTGAAGCGAACGTAAATCACCATTTGTTAGCCAGTGTGCGCAAAAATTAAATACACTTAATTCGGTGAAAGCGTTTTTTAGCCAGTGTGCGAACAAGTTGCATTGAGGGGGGGGGGGGGGGGTTCAGTGCCTGGCTGGCTTTGGGCTTGTTGATGCTATTTATTATTTTAAAACCGAAATAGATTAAAGACTGAACTTGAAGAATAAACTTAAAGTTTAACTTTGCACATAGAATAGTGTAATTTAATTTGCAAAGATAATGTCTAAAAAAAACGAGATTAGTTACACTTAAGTTTTAACGAAACCTGCCATGGTGAAGAGCAATAGCAAAAAAAACATCGAAGTTTGCTTGACTGCAGTTTGTTACAAACGTGCGCACGGGAAGCCAGAAATAAGCACTGAAAATAAAGTAAAACGCGTCGACTCCCGGGACTCCACACCAGTACCTAGCTGTGGGAGCTCAACATCGCTCCCCCAGAAACCCTAACTGGGTTTGCCCGGGCCCCTTCCAAATTAATTTTCTGCATGGCTGTAATTTTCAAGCCAGTTAACAAAATCTTAAGTAAAGAGTTGGCAAAATGGGCCCCCAACCAAGTGCCCTTCGGCCCGGTCCTGATAATGTAGGCATCGAGATTCTGCCCTGCCTAATACGATAACAAGTTTATAATTAAAGGGTTTGTCTACGCCGCTAACTGTTTCTAATTAAGATTCCGTATGGTGCACTTATTTGTAAACAAGAATCCAGAATTAGCTAAGCGTGATTGACCTTCCTTGTGTCTGTCAGTAGCTAGAGAAGGAACAGTCGTGCGTTCGTGCTTTACCATTTGATTATCGCTACACGCCCGTGAGAGGAATAGGGATATGCTTCCGAAGCAGGTCAATGTGCTCATTGGCTGCTAAATATTCAAAAATTACTCACGTTTTTTCGTTGTTATTCACGATCCGTGGCGTTGGATAGAAAACGCGTATTATCACGTTGCCATTGAAAAATGTTGGTGCACATGTAGCAACCTTCTTCAGCTCTATAAAAATGAACTTTTTTTTTTCTGGCGACCATAGTTCAGAAATTGTTTTTAAATTGATATAACAACGAAACAAACAGGTAGACCTAGGGGAATAAATACTTAGGGACCGTTCGTTATTTATCACCGAGGGTGGGTTGGCGGATTGTCGTCGCCAGTACAAAAAAAATTCATGACCCTCCCCC
>JAHWFP010201304.1:589-21690 GCA_023313725.1 Lithobius niger | reverse complement strand
ATTTTAAAATAATCATGATTATTTCCATTCCTGGGTGACACTGGCTCCCAGGATTGATTTTATTCCCTTCCGGTGGGAGAAAATGAAAAAAAAACCGAAGAAACTGGCAGACTTGAAGATTTGGAAAAAAAAACAGTAAAAAACTAAAAGAAAGGGGACTGAAAAAATTAACAAACAATTGTGGTGGTATTGAAAATAGATTTCTAATCGTCGGTAGAAAATTGATACTACCTGTAAATTGAATTGCATTCAGTTCCTGAGTGCTCTTTATTACTTGAGGTTTTTCACTCTCCTGATCTGGCCAGTGCGCAACCCCACTGCGCATGCGTCACCATGCGCAGTCCTCCTATAAAAGCAGACAGCTCGCCCCTGGCAGCAATCTCTTTTCCTCAAGCTCTCGTCGCAGACGTCGCCTGAAGAAGCTCTCCTCTCCACTCGCCGTTCGGAGCCCGTTCGTCGTCCGCATCATTGCGTGGAACTTCGACGCCGCCTGCTGCCGTTCGTTCTGCTGCCTGCCGCCCTTCAACCGCCCGTTCGTCGTTCGTTGTTCGCCGTTCGCAGTCCGTTCGTCGTTCACTCACTTGCCTGAACTCCTACGCCACCTGCTGCGGTCACCGTGTGCTGCCCGTTCGCTTTCAACTTCACACTCGTCGTTCCCGTTCGTCGTTTGCATGTCATCAAGCCACAAGGCCATCTTCCTTGCCGTTCGTGTTCGTCATTCGCCTGTCATTAAGCCGCAAGCTACGATGCCATCTTCCTTGGTCGTCGTTCGCCTGTCATTAAGCCACAAGCTACGACGCCATCTTCCTTCCCATTCGTCGTTCGTCATTCGCATGTCATTAAGCCACAAGCTACGACGCCATCTTCCTTGCCATTCGTTGTTCGCCCTAGCTGCTCGTCACTCGCTGCGCCTTCGTCGATCACTGTGACAGTTCGCAGGCCGCATTCTCCGTCATTGTAACTTTCACCGGTGTACTATGGATTCTTCACCGTCAAGTCCACTGCCACCGGATTCCAGCATCGTAGTGCTACCGTCTCCACCGCGACCCACAGCCTCATTAACCACGCAAGATCATTCTGCTTCGCCATTACCTTGCGCCCAGAAGCCTCCATCAACCTCGGCATCTCTCGTCCCACGGCAACATGATGTCCAACCCCTCGATTTATCATCAGCGTCGTATCTCAGACCAGCAACAGAACCCTTGTCCACGCAGGAAATTCATCGTCTCATGAACCGTGCCATCAGGGAATTTCCCTACAAGAACCGCCCTTCTGCACCGACGGTGAAACCTCCTTCAAAGGCCACTTCGTACGTCCACGAATGGGTTGCATCCTCTGCCGTCGGCGCTCGCAAACGGAAGCAGCCTTCTGCCCAGCCGCCTTCAAAGAAACATCGCCCTAACATTTCCACAGCTGACCTTCAGCAACTTTTATCCAACATCTTCAACACTGAAGACGACCTCGACTCAGCCTCCACGTTGGGCCAGCAACCCCCGCATCAAGTCAACTTTGCACAACCGCCACTCGACCCTTACGAACATTTCCTTCAAGCAGACGACGACCCGACCGCCATTCCTCTGTTTGACCTTCTCAAGGCAGTCAAAGCCATCATCCCTGATGACTACCTCTACAAATCCGACACTTCCAACCCCAAGCCGAAGAATAGGGGTCTTTCGACGGGATTCGGCTATGGCCTCTGAGACAAGAACAAACGTGAAAAAGCGAAGGTTGGTCAATCCACGGCCTTGCTCACAACGCTCCTTCGAACTGGAGGCTCCCTCCTAGGCAAAGGCGACCCTCTTGAACTCGACCAGGACCCACCACCTCCTCGTCCAGGACGTGAATCCTGGTTCTTCAGAGCAACCGACGACGGCGCCGCCAACCCGCGCCAGTTTGAAACTTACCAACAATCTGAATTTCTTTCAACCGAAGCAAAGATGGACTTCGACACTGCCCTCTACATTCCCCGTCGCACCGAGGTTCCTACAGCCGTGCTCCGCGAAAACGACAAAACACTTCGCTTAGGCTTTCGCGTCAACTCCCAAGCCGACGTCCTCGCCACGGCTATCAACGCTCTTTGTGAGAGACTCCCTCGTGAAACCAGTCAAAAGAACGTCAAGTCCCCTTCATTTTCTCATATCTGAGCTTTTCAAGAAAATGTCCTTTGCTTCATATCACTCATTTAACTGGTTCACCAAGGCGCTGTTCAACTCCACCCTCCTGCTAAGGGACATCACCTTAAGTACCACGGCCAATCTGAACACATCCACCAAACACGTCCTCCGCAACCAACCTCTTCACTAGATGGACACTCTCTTCAGAGGCCGCGTCCCAACCCTTGCTCCTCACTTAGACATATCTCGCAAGCCTAAGAAAGTGTTCAAACCTTCAAACAACCAACCATTTCGGAAACCATTTCAAGATCACGCCTCTGACTCCAGGCCACCGCCTCTACACCCCGCGACCAATAACCAAACGTCCAGGGATAAGAGGAAACCATCACCCCGTCAAAATCAGTTCTTTCGAGGGAACAACCACAACAACCCACGCAATTACAACAAGATCAGAAGAAGCTCCACCCCCGACAATCGCAGCAAGTACTCCTCTGCCTCCAGCCGTAAATCCTTTCCTCGCAAGTGACTATGCCCATGCTCTCCCCGTAGGCGGCAGAATCAGTCACTTCAAAACAGCATGGCATCAGATAACAAACGACAAAACAATCCTTTCGATCGTATCCCATGGCTTTCAACCATCCTTTAACTCAAAACCACCCATGGCATTCACCCCTCCTTGGGAGCTCACAACCAAGACCTCACCCATTCTCTCCATAGAAGTGTCCGCCCTTCTGGCCAAAAACGCAATCCGCCTCTGCCCCGACCATTCAGAACCTGGATTCTATAGCTCCATCTTCCTGAGACCGAAGAAATCCGGTGGGGAGAGAATGATTTTCAACCTGAAACCGCTAAATCGCTACATGAACAACGACCACTTCAAAATGGAGACCCTTCAGTCCATTCGCCTCTCCCTCAAACCTGATGAATGAACAATCTCGATCGATCTCGAAGATGCATACCTGCATATCTCCCTGCACAAAAAGTACCTCCACTACTTACGCTTCATTTACCAGGGAAAGGTCTTCGAATTCCAAACCCTTCCGTTTGGCCTCAACGCTGCTCCACGCATCTTTACTCTCGTCATGAAGCCTATCCTGAGTCACCTTCATCGTCAACAAGTAGGAGCCAACGCCTTCCTCGACGACTGGCTCCTAAACAACATCTATCCCCACCAACTCCGGCAGGACACTCTCTTCACCATTCGACTCCTTCACAGCCTAGGTCTCGGAGTCAACTGGAAGAAATCACGACTCCAACCTGCACAAACCTTGATCTTCCTCGGCGTAGAGTTCAACCTTACGAATGCCACCGTCACACCGTCAGCGGACAGGAAAACCGACCTACTAGATCACTACCTCTCCTTTTTCCAGTCCTCAACTCACTCTCTAACATCCTTGAACTCCCTCATAGGCAAAATGGATTCAATGGCCGACCTACTTCCCTACGGGCGCTGGATGACTCGGCCGCTCTCCACCAATTCCGCATCGACCATTGGAGCAACCACCTACCATCATTAGAGATACAGATGCCATCCGACCCCACTTTCCATGGGAATGTCTTCACTGGTGGATGAACACCGCAAACCTGTCCAAGACTATGCCTTTCCGCGAACCTCCTCCCGATCTTCTTCTTCTAACCGATGCATCCCAAACGGGATGGGGAGCCCACATAATGGACAACGAGGTAAAAGGGACCTGGCCTTCCAACACGACCAAACACATCAACATCCTCGAACTGAAAGCAATCCACAATGCTCTTCTCCACTTCCGTCACCTTATAACAGGCAAGATCGTCCAATTCCAAGCCGACAACACCACCGCAGTCGCCTACATAAATTTTCTACCGACGATTAGAAACCTAAATTTTGGGGGAGTTAAAATTGTTTTCTATCGTCTAATACGAAAATTTATACTACCTGTAAATACCCACCCTACCTCCCCTCTTGAGCCACCATCATGGTTGACATATCGAGAGGAAAAGAGATGGCCGCCAGGGGCGAGCTGTCTGCTTTTATAGGAGGACTGCACATGGTGACGCATGCGGAGTGGGGTTGCGCACTGGCCGGATCAGGAGAGCGAAAAACCTCAAGTCATAAAGAGCACTCAAGAACTCAATGCAATTTAATTTACAGGTAGTATAAATTTTCATATTAGACGATAGAAACCAATTTTAACCCCCCCCCCAAAAAAAAAAATTTAGGTGTTTAACATTTAAAACCTTTTATTTAGAAAATTTGAATGACAGCTTACATAGTAGTCAGTAAAACCAAACGCCTAGCATGTATCATCGATTGCATTGGTACACAGCATTCTGTGTATTACAGTGCAACAGCGCGATCGAGGCACGTAATTTGAAGGAAAAAATATTTAACGCTTGCCCGCCTTGTTCCTCCTTCCCCCCACACGTTATTTACGCCACTGAGCATGGATTTTCAATTTCTCTAAAATTGAATAAAAGTTGCTAATCAGTGCTAATTCACGTTTCGACTACTTGAGAATTCTAAATTGTTTGCTTATTTATCAATTAATTTTCACAATAAATGCTGTTCAACAAAAAGCAGCGAATGAAGTGGTACTAGTCGCTGCAGTTTCGTAAAAACTGCAAATAATTCCGTTGTCCAGTTTTTCAGTTTCGTTTAAACGGAAAATATAGGCCTGTATTACAGGCATACTGCTTGACTCCCGTGCGTTGCGTTCTTGCATAGGTTTATCGTCTCGTTTTCAGACTTTGAGAAATAGGCAGGGTAATGACAAACAACAATGAAAAATATGTGAAAAACAATTTTCGGTGGTTAGGCTGCAAGAATGACCATATTTCGTCACTCAATATTTTCATGCTAACGATTAGTTAAATAGGTAATGATTATTAACAACTTCTCAATCTTTCTGGCATTGTTTTTTTTGTCTGGTTTTCTTGTAACCCAACATAACTAAGAACAGTTAGTTACTTTTTTATTATGCTGTAATTTATCTTTATTTTGCTATTCTAATCGCCTCAATGAAGCATTACAAGACTGCCGGTTGCTATGAATAAAAAAGAAATAACACTAAAAAAAAACAACCAGCCTACACCTTAACCCTCCCAAGAATTGCTTGCACCTCCAAGAATTAGAACAATCAGAAATATTACTGCGCAGGAAAATACATGCTAAAGTACAGTTTATGGGTTTTTATTGCCACTACTGACCTGATTTGGTTATGACGGGTGGTTATTAGTGTTTATTGAACCATTAATTTTAGGTATGGATTTTTATGAATGATCTGTTAATAATGTGAAATTGTACAAAGTCACCAATTGTCCAGCTTGTATGCGGCGAGGGGCAATCGTCTAACTGGAAACTCGCATAATTGGAAGAACGTATAACAGTATAAAGGAAAATTACGAAATGTCTAACACGAAATTAGTATAATGGAAAATCGTCTATGTCCCTGCCCTGCTCGCTGCGGCTGTACATATAACATCAGAAACCGCAGGTATATTACTATCCAGTTCAGGCGCGGATCCAGAGGGGGGCGGTGGGAGCGATCGCCCCTCCTAAAACCGAATCAGCCATACGAGCTGATAATATAGAGCATTACTGTTTAAAATGAACTTCATTGACTGCGTAAATTTATTATGATTCTCTATACAGACAGAGGCCCACTTACAAAAGCATCATAATTACAGCTCTTATGCGTTCCTTTTTTTTTCTTGCCTTTTCCCACTTTCATTTCGCTTTCGTCCATTGTTATACTATGCACAATACAAACAAGCAGCTACAGCGACTGCCTAGTCGCACCGGTCTTTTGTACAGTTCCTCCACTTCCAATGTTGGGGCGCACACCTCTATCATGCACTACAACAGCTATCTCTATTATACTAATCTAAAAGCAGTAGCCATCACGATTGCCGGTTAAAAATGTGTTAGCTTTTAGGCCTGTTTTACATTTTAGGCGTAATTGTCAGCTTGTAGGCCTAATTTTAACCAGCAGTTTTAATTTTGTAAGTAGCAGCTAACGGAGATATGGATTGTATAGTAAGCCTATTCATTTTTGCAACACGGTGCGCCTTCAGGCACACAGTTACAGTGTTATAATGTAATGTGCAGCGTAGCCTATATAGATCAGTGGTAGTAACCGGAAGTGACGAGAGAGACGCTATTGATGAAGCCAACAGCGACTCGTAGCAACTTGACGTTACCATGGTAACATGATTTTAGGCCTGATTTTCATTTTTAGAACTAATTTTAAAAATGCAGTTTTAATTTCGTAAGTAGAAGATAGGCCTAATGGAGAATTTGGTTCGACGGTAAGCATATTCATTCATGCAACAATGCGACGAGACTATTTAAACGAAACTAAAATCCGTTTGTTTTTATTGAGGATTTTAATTTAGGATTTTAATTCGACGATCAAATGTTATTATTTAATTTAGTTACGTTGAAGAAGTCTATTAGCTATGAGGAAGTAACGATGTTTTAATTTGCCATGTTATTTAACTAACTTCTCACACTGAATCGTAACGTTCTAAACAATGGTCGTCAATATCTGGTACCGTTGCGAAGTTGAAAAAAGCGACGGACGGACGGACGGACAAAGTTGTTACAATAGTCTTCTCAGCCGGTACGGCTGTACAGAAGACTAAAATGGACGAAAGAAATATAAGAGGATGAAACCAACGTAAAGATTATGTAAAAATGTTAATTGTTTACCCTATTGTTTCAGGAATATTTCTCAATGTTTAAGATAGATCAAAGACAAACAAAAATCCACGACATGAAGAATCGAACAAGTAATAAGTAATCGAATAAGAAATCTATAAGATTGAAACGAATTTATTATTGTTTCAAAGTGGCCAGCAACAATCGACTGCATGCATAAAGCTTTGTAGCGCGACGCCATACCTGTAAAAAAGGTACACGGATTACAAACAAAAACGTCACGTGTGCCGTAAAAAAGGGGGTTATATGATTGAATTTTTACTTGTTAAAATGTACACGGATAAAAATTGGTGATTTTTAATTGAAATAATCAAATGTACAATTGGGAAAATTGCATCTGTTTAGTGCTGTTGTGTTTTACGAATCATATGTTTAAAACGTAAAGCACAACAGCACCTAAACAGATGTAATTTTCTCAATTGTACATATGATTATTTCTATTAAAAATCATCAATTTTTATCCGTGTTCATTTTAGCAAGTGAAACTTCAATCATATAACCCCCTTTTTTACGGCACACTTGACGTTTTTGTTTGTAATACTGAATTCAAGCTATAAAATTCTTCTGCCGAGTGCTCGCTGTCCAAGGCAGTCTAAGCCAGCTGCTTCAGCCTCAAAATTTTCGGCTTCAAAATAAACGGCCTTGTTTAATACTGATTTCACACTACTAAATTCGTCTCGCGCCAGCACGCTTTGCTGTAGCGGCCAAGCTGGCTCGCAAATAACCGGCCGGCGCGCGCTGGCGCGAGACGAATTTAGTACTGTGAAATCAGTATTATTTACTTTAGTAAGATTATTATTAAGTAAGATTTAATGATACATAAAGTTTTGCAGATATTCTGGGATTTAAAGATTTACTAAAGATTTACGTAATATTTAATGATTTACATGAAGTTTTGCAAGATTTACACAGATTTGCATAAGCTTTAAAGATTTACATAAAGTTTTGCAGATTTACAGATTTGAAGATTTACATGTATAGTGTCCGTGGCCTATCTTGAGTTCGCCCCAGAACGAATACAGATAATCGATTGTATGTTTTCGAGAGCAGAGCACCTTGTTGGTATCCTAGATGGTTACAAAAACAATGGCGGCCGTCGATGAAAGCCGCTCCCTGCAGGAAGATGTAGCCGCTCATAAAATATACGCAGGACTCAAGATACGCTGCGCGCACAATAGGTTGCCAGGGATTTTAAATATTTACAAAAGGTTTAAGTAACATTTAAATGATTTACGCCAGATTTACGTGATTTACAAGATTTGAATGATTTGCCCAAGATTCACAACGGATTTATAAATCTAAATCTTGTGTGTATAAGATTTCTAACTTTGTCGAACCCCTCGGCATGGCATGCGTTCGGATTTCGCCATACTAAATTAGGATTGCTGGCCTTTTTTGGCCGGTAAAAAATAACTGGCCGGTGGCCCAGAAACCAAAGTCCGGCACACGTCATACCAAGACGAATTTTTAGTAGTGTGAAGTCGGTATAGTGGTGCCGCGCTCTTAGGTGAAAACCTTTAACGGAATTTCCATCAGTTATGTGGTCATTTTCTTGACAATGTTCAACTAATGAATGTTCCCCCTTTCGCCACCGCCTTCTTTCCCCTAGAGGGACGTGAGACTTTCTTAACTTGGAGGGTTCATGCCGACCTGGAAATTCAGGGCAAATCAGGGATAGTGAGGGATATGAAATACGGTCAGGAAAAGTCATGAAAAAATGAAAAATTGCTGAAAAGTTGCTGCAATTTTTTTTTTCAGTTTTTTTTAGAACATTTTTTTATAAAGCGTTTTATCATTTTCAGAATTTCGTTTTTAAATTCTCGTCAGTTCCACTCGCTTTGCTACTACTTTCTTGTCCTATTTATTAAAAAAAAAATTGAGAAACATTTGCAGCTGCTATCCAGATGTAATTGTGATACTCAGGCATTCAGAGTGAGCAGTTGACTGTGTGCAATTGAAAAATTGTAATGAAAGTGTTAATTTGGTCAGGGGTATACATTTTCATCAGATACGAGTATGCACCCTGTCGAGGCAACTGATCCAAACTTCTCCCATGTGACGTAAGTTGAGATCTTGCTGAGTCAAGTGAGGCAGGTCAGTTTACTCTCACTTCCTGTTCCAACATGGTGCCAACACCGGGTGTAGATGAAATGGTCATGATTCTAAACTGTAGGAAAGTGAGATATATGGAAAATCTCTAAATTTAGAAACAAAATCCAATTGAAGTGGCAGTGATTATTGATAATTTTCATCTCTCGAGAACATCGAGTGAGACAGTGTCGTTTTTAAACTGATAGGTTATGATGACATTGTGGGTAGTGACTAAGAGGAATCCGTCTCTATCTTCCCTCTCATAGTTTAGAAACACAACCTTCCTCTCAGCTAGTTTAGATAGGTAAATCCTGGTAGCTTAACGCTGCCCCGTTTCTCCAGTGTGTTAGCATTTAATAAAACCACGACAATAGAAATAATTCTGCCCACTCGTAGACGGAATTATCGCTGTAATTCGGTTCATGGAGATTGCCACGTCAAAGTGGCACTATCACCGATTGAAAATCATACGAAAATTCCGTGGCGCCATCTAGCGGCAGTAAAATTTTTAATCTTTACTGCTTGCTCCCAGGTGCACGAGGACGTACCAAATGTTCACGCAATAATTAAGGAGGCTCATAGCTTGTTTGTTTCGTTAAAAGAAATGGCGTTGTGTGCAATCAAGGGTTTGATATTACTTGACAGCGCTAGAGGTTGCCAGATTATGCAGACTTACGACTTTGAATCGGGGATAGTGCCACTTTAAATACCTAGCTAGGTATTGAACGTTGTCTAATTTTTTGTCAACCATCGTGCTATTTATTAGCAGAGATGTGTGGATGTGTGTTTTTATTTATTTATTTATTTAACAACATTAATCGTCAGTTTCCAAAGAATGGTATGACATCAATAAATAATAAATATAATACAAAAGGAAAGAAAGAAAAAGTAGTTCAAGTCGGTCTCAACATTCAAAAACTGTAACTGGCAAAATCAGTGCCTGTAAAATATGACATAATCTGATAACTATTTTTTATAGTAACTATTTACAATTAGTTCAAGCCCCAAAATACATTATAGGCCCTTCCACACATTAAGATTCTTCAATCGTCGATACATAGTCAGCCAAGTTCGGTTTGACCATTAAGCTGGTTAAATTCATTACCAAAGTAAACACACCTGCAAATTTCTCGTAACACACAATTTACAATTAAAAATACCAAATCCTACATACAACTAATTTGAGGCTGAGGATTCTAATCATACTCAACCGCGAGTTCATTTCTGACAATGTTATCCAGTCTGATTTTAAAGGGAGTACAGAGGGTGCGTTACCCCATGTTCCGGTAGGTTATTCCAAAATTTAACCCACCAGAATGCAAAATTTAACTCACCATAGTACCGCACATCATTATAGCGAGGATTTTCGATGAGACGAAGAGACTACCCCCTTAGGATCTATCCCAGTCTGATTTAACACAAAAAAAAAAATTGGTAGGTTGGGTATGTATACATGCAATACTTTAAACGTTAAAATCAACACTCCCCATTGTCTCCTTCATTTAAGAGATGGTAGTTATAGTTTCTAGTCGTCGGCAGAATATTCCTACTACCTGTAAATTAAATTGCATTCAGTTCCTGAGTGAACTTTAATGACTTGAGGTTTTTCGCTCTCCAGATCCGGCCAGTGCGCAACCCTACTGCGCATGCATCACCATGCGCATCCCTCCCATAAAAGCAGACAACTCACCCCTGGCGGCCATCTCTTTTCCTCAAGCACTCGCCACAAGACATCGCCTGAAGACGCTCTCCTTTTCCTCTTTCGCCTCGATGTTCGCACACCAACCCTGCAGCCGCCCATTGTCACGTTCGTTTTCCATGCCATGTTTGTTTCACGCCTCGTTTGTTTCATGCCACGTTCGCTTCACACGTACGTCGCTCGCACGCTCGATCGTCAACCGCTACATCAAGCCCAGCCTTCTGCCACTGAAGCCCGACGACCACTGCCTGCAGCCGGCCATCGTCACGTTCGTTTTCCACGCCACATTCGCTTCACGCCACGTTCGTCGCTCGCATGCTCGATCGTCAACTGCTACATCAAGCATCTCGCCGTTTATTGCGTTCGTCGCTCACCACGTTCGTTGTTCATACGCTCGCCACGTTCGTTTTCACGTTCGCCTTTTGCACGAAACCTACGGACCATCATGGATTCTTCTTCATCAAGTCCGCCACCACCGGACCCTGACATCGTTGTATAGCCCTCTCCACGTCCCACGACTTCTAAATTCGCCACTCAAGATTTGTCTGCTTCTCCAATGATTTGTGGTCAACAGCCACCTTCAACCATCACTTGGGCATCTGCGGCCCCACCACAACGAGACGTCCGGCCTCTTGACTTATCATCAGCTTCCCATCTTGCTCCGGATTCGGAACCGCTTCCTTCACAAGAAATCCATCGTCTAATGAACCGTTCCATCAGGGATTTCTCCTACAAAGACTGCCGTTCTGCATCTACGGGAAAGCCTCCTTCAAAGACCGTGAATACGTCCATGAATGGATCGCATCATCAGACAACGAAGCCCATAAGCGAAAACATTCCCCCGCTCACACTTCTGTCAAAAGACGCCGTCTGAATCTTTCCTCTGCCGACCTTCAACTCCTTTCAAACATGTTGAACACCGAAGACGACCTTGACTCTGCTTCCACATTAGGACGTCAACCTCCACATCGAGTGAATTTCGCCCAACCACCACTCCACCCTTACGAAGATTCGCTTCAAGCTGACGACAACCCGACAGCCATCCCCCTCTTTGATCTTCTCAAAGCAGTCGAAGCTATCATTCCCGACGACTACCTTTACAAACCTGACACTTCCACCCCCAAACCGAAGAACAGGGGTCTTTCGACGGGGTTCGGTTATGGCCTCCGTGACTAGAATAAGCGTGAAAAAGCAAAGGTTGCACAGTCAACGGCCCTACTCACCACTCTGCTCAGGACTGGAGGCTCCCTCCTTGGAAAGGGCGACCCTCTTGAGCTCTACAAAGATCCACCACCTCCTCGCCCAGGACGTGAATGAAGGAGGGGTTGGAACTACATTGTTACATAACAGATAATCTATTACAATTGTCGGCTAGGCAATGCACGAGTTTACATTGTTGCTACAACAGAATTGAAATACATATTGTTACAAGATAACACATTTGTTGGACAACTGTAAAATGCTTGGAAGGGAGGCAGATTAATAGATAGGTCTCACTTGTAAGGCCAATTGTGGTGCAGTTGCAATTAGCAACAGCACGAAAGCGTCCAACACATACGAATCTAAGGGCGAAAGCTGAGACCAATCTCTACAGTAACTTCGACTGCAATGATCGCCAATTGGATCAAAACCGTAATCAACAGTGCTTACGATGATGCAAACATCAACTGCACTGGCAACAACGTCAAAGCAACTGCACACGAACTCAGGGGACTTTCAACATCATGGGCTTTTCACAATCAAGTCTCCATGGCTGAAATTCTTCAAGCCACATCATGGAGAAGCCAAACTGTCTTCACAAGTCATTACCTCAGGGACATGTCAAGACAGAAAGATGGGTTATACCGTCTGGGATCAATTGTAACAGCCAGATGCATAGTACAACCCCCTTAAGCACTCAATATAGAAACGAAGACCTCCAGAAGATGGAAGCAAGTCCTCCCGTTTCAAGACCTCCAGAAGACGGAAGCAAGACCCTATCTCTAAAAAACGGCCCATTTCAGGGCCACCAAATCCTACGAAAGAGATCCAATTTCCTGTTTCTGTTCTGTTTTTATCAATAAAGTGCGAAGTTTTTTTTAAACTTTTTGGGGGAGCCAGTCCGCAACCCGGGGTAACTCGTCATGATGGTGCCCGCCACCTATACTGACGAGGTCTACCTGCAAATGCAATTTAATTTACAGGTAGTTGAAATTTTCTGCCGACGACTAGAAACCTAAATTTTTCAGGGGTCAAAATTGGTTTCTATCGTGTTAACGAAAATGTATACTACCTGTAGATACCCACCCTACGTCCCCTCTTGAGCCACCATCATGGTCGCCATATCGAAAGGAAAAGAGATGGTCGCCAGGGGCGAGCTGTCTGCTTTAATAGAAGGGCTGCGCATGGTGACGCATGCACAGTGGGGTTGCGCACTGGCCGGATCTGGAGAGCGAAAAACCTCAAGTCATTAAAGAGTAGGCAGGAACTGAATGCAATTTAATTTACAGGTAGTATACATTTTCGTAAGACGATAGAAACCAATCTTGACCCCGGAAAAATTTAGGTTTTTGTAATAGTTATTCGTAGGATAGGTGAGAAAGCCAATTAACCTTTTCGAAATGTTTCTCTGGATATTTTCAAAAATCTTAGCGTCCTTCACAAACAACGGGTTCTAGAAAGGTATTCCAAACTCTCAATATTATTGGTCGCACAAGTATTAAGCCCGCTAAAAGTTAATTAAGTGGTTCTCAGCAGCGCACGCATGGGTCTTTTCTTGGCGCATGAAACGTTTTTTATGACACTGTCTAAAAAAAATTCCGATCACGCATCACTGCTTTCACCAAACATATCCTGGGGCCGATGACCACATCAGCTCTTTGCTCCACTCAAATGAACGCCTCGAAACGAATCTAAGGGTCGGTCAGAGGCATGTCACAACTAAAAACGAATGTGCAACTTTTGCACGCTGATCCTGGCGTTAAAACATAGTTATTGTGCTTCACAACAAAAATGTAGTTTATTGATTCGTTTTGTTTGGTAAAAAAAAAAAAAAAGCATCGCACGCATAAAAAAAAATACGAATAAAACGTAACAAAAAAACACTGCCCGCTCGTGTCAATTTTTTTTTAGTATCACTCTTGGGAACTATACTCAATTAATTTTTAGCGGCCTAATCAACATTTATTCTCCATTTAGCGTTTGAATCTGTACATATCAATAAAGTGTCTGCTGCTTCTCCTAATGTTTGAGAAACTAATCAAACTTACAACGAACGACGACCATTTTCCAAAGATGACAGTGTTTTACAAACGTACAATTTTGTTTCGTACCGTGTAAAACTGTACAAACCGTTTTTATCACAACAGCCGTGATATTAGTACGGAAATTGCCGGTAAATTTCATGGAGAGTTTGGTGATTAAAAAAAAATTGCCAACTCTCAATGTCTGTTAAAAAAAAAATCGGGGAAAATTTATTTTTAATCGACTTTTGTCATTATGTGTAGCAATCATCAACAGAAAACAGATTAAAAGTCTGCATGTAACACTAACAGAGATTGAATATGGTGCTGAGGTTTCGTATAGTGGCCCAGTCGTAGTGACGTCACCGTTTGTGGGACCAAGCCCGAGCCCTTCGCGTACGCCTCACTAGATCTCAGCGGAAAAGACACGCACGGCTGGTATTAACAAATTAACTACCTTGATAAACGAAAATGTGACTGAATATTTTTTATTCAGTGCGCACCCTGAATAAAAAATATTCAGTCGCATTTTCGTTTATCTTTTCTTTTATCAAGGTAATTATAGGGACACCCGGCCTGCATTATAACATTCCGCCTGCCTTATAACAGCCAAGTGCAGATCGCCATCCGCGCATTTACCAGCGCCAAGGTCGGCTGGGGTGGTAGCTGCGTTCCTCGCAGTGAGGAACGAAGCTGCTGTCTCGGTTGGCTTTGGGAATAGTACACGAAACAGCATCAAGTTAAAGATTGTCGTCACAAACCGGAATGATTCTCATATTTTAACATCACAATTTATTATTTTTTAGGCTAATGTCTTGTAATTTTGCTTCGCCGATCTATTGGAATAATTAATTTTAACTTTTACCGCATTAGTCTTTCAGATTTTTGATATCGTGGTAATTATTAGAAAATTAGTACATGCACACACACAGAGGAAACGTCATGATTATTGTAAGCGCACAAAGATTATCTTGTAGACGCCACATTTTAAAACGGGTTTTTATCTAGTGATTGACTAAGGTAAGGAAATAGACCTTTGAGGCCATACTTGATGTGGAGGATCGAGAAATGTCTTAATCGTAATGTCAGTAACAGAAAGCTGCATTTTACATAGTATATAAGGCCATAATTTACCTTTCAACTTCCCGTGACGACACAAAGATTAGTTTCAAGGATACATCTTCTCACTATTTGCAAGTACTCGCGCATGAATAGCTTCTGAAGCATTTTCATAGGTTTGAGTGAATGTATCAAAACCATCAAGCAGAGAGGGGAAAAACACGAAAAATTAACTAGTTTGCAACATTGACACATTTTGACCTAAGTTGTTGCAACTATTTGGTGCACTAGAAATCCAACATGGAAGCATGCACTTTTAAGCTTAAAAAAAACTAACATTTTTGTAAGTCGTTTTATCAAGGATTTAAATTCGTACAAATTTAACTTTGGTCCAGTAAATTTCCTGTTTGAAAATGGAGGTACGGTATTTTTAAACACCCCAATATCCGGTACGAGATTTTCTTAAATTTGTGCACTACTCAGTTTTCACCGTGTACGTACTAGGCTGCACTAATAGGAAACCGTCTTCTAAAACGGCTGTTTGCCGTGACGCGCATATCATGTGACTGGGCTAGTCCACCCGAGAGGGCCAAAGATCCTGTATTCTCGTTCGTCAGTGGTTCACTCATCATGACATGACAAACAGTCTTGACTCTTTCAGTCTGTGGTTTCATACAGTTCTTGTGTTAGCATTGTTTTTGAGGCATTTTCCTTTCTGGCGACGTTTGCAGTAGGGGTGGACATAACGACTGCATCGTAGTCCGTAAACCTTCTTGCATTCCTATCGTATACCGGTTTTTTTTTTCACTCTGATACCAAATGCCCGAAAATGCAGCCTCTGCATACCCTGCAAACGTCTTCGAATCGACTGAACGTCTGCCTAATACTGTCTGTGTCAGTGGCGGTTGTAAACTCCCAGTAGCACTCTATGTTTTCAGCAAATTTCAGGAATTTATCTCTGATAAAGCAGCGGGTCCGAATATACTCGTCTTCTGCTGTGCCATCATCTTGCGGTAAGCGATAGTGAGCATAGTCAGCGAAGTATTTTCCTATGGACAACCCACTTTTAACTTTTTCTTGTAACAGATCTTGTTTATTCAGCAACACAATAAAACGAGTGCATCTTGGGTGCAATCTACGAGTACTCTGCAGATCTCTGAATAAATCGAGTGATGCGTTGAGGCGATTCGGTCGTACATCATCCTCTTCTGTTCCTTGACTCTCAAAGTCGCTACAATCTACCACAAACCAAATTACACAAATTCTGTCTACATCCAGTAGCCATTTCCTGAAAGTCCTGCACTCGGTTAAGCGAAATGAGTCAAATAGGCAGAACTGTGAATATCCGGCTGTGTATTTGATTTCACGCGCACCTGCTCTTTCTCTAATGTGCAAAACGTCATTTTCAGATGGCAAGTAATCCGGTCTTCTAATGTCTGGAATTTTACTTAGAAAGAATTTAGTGGAGGAAAATTGTTGAGCACTCTTAACACTGTAGAAACAGTCACGTATGCCTTCGTCTTCCAGCAAAGCGGTGGCTTGTTCGTAGAATTTCTCATTTTCTTCATGCGAGTTTTTCTCTTGCAAAGAACGAATATATTCCAACTTGGGATGATTTTCTAGATATTCCAGTTGAATTGGCGCGCTGGTCTTCATCACCATGATGAATTGGTGCATTGCCGCGTGAACATTTCGATGAATTTCAGTCGTTTTTTCCAACTTTTCTTTTTCTGTGAATCCACCTCCGTAGATTATCTTTACCTGCTTCAGTATGGTCGTTTTTCCCGAGTCCTCTGTTCCTACCAGCATCATTCGGTAAGTTCGTTGGTACTCTTTCCTCCATTTCGAGATCTGCAAGTCAATTTGTTTGCTTCTTGCTTTTGCTTCCCTCTCTTCACTGTAACAGCAGATGTAAACCATTTTGGTTGTATTTGATCACTTCTTATTTAGTTAGTAGAAACAAACAAGGATGCGTATTATTGACAAGGCTGTTAAACAATGGTCGACCGTGATCATAAAGCCTAGACGGGCTGAGCTTTGTAATAGAGAAATTATTGGGCGTTGGCTGCTGGCTCTTTACCGAGTCGGACGTAAATATTCGCGAAATGTGTGACGTGGCGCCATCTGTGCAGAAGCGGTGACCACCAGCCCAGTGAGAGGATGTTTATTTAGCTATCAAAAGGAGAGAAGGGGAATGGGAGAGGAGGGAACTGCCAGCCATTGAGATCGAACGTACCGAAAGGCAAGTGGCGTAACTAAGATATCAGAGGCCCGTTGACCAAAATTCAGGGACCCCGCTCAAAAAACCGGCAATTACGAAGAATAGGTGGTGCACCCATGAATTTTGTTTGTTGGGGGGGGGGGGGGGGAATCAGCTAAGGGATCTAAAAAAAGGATGGAGGGGATGCGTAAGTCCCTCGAAAGTCGAAATCCTCAAAACAACTCATTTTTTGCAATTTTAGCACCTTTGAAGCGTTAAAAAACAGGGTTCAGGCAAAACCTGGAAAACTTGGAAATCTCGGGGAAAACGAAAATAGAGCCAAAATCTCAGGGAAATTTCAGGGAATACAAGATTTTTGTGAAAATCAGGGAAAAGACAGAAATTAAAAAAAAATGCCCTAGTGTCTGATCCGTAGGTTCCACTGAATTAGTAGATCAGAAACAAAATCCTAGGCTAGTAGCAAATGTTTTAATTTGTGCTTTAATATGTTCAAGTATTTTAGATATAACTTCAATAAACCAAACCTTAGGCTAGTACCAACATCTGTGACGAAAATGCGTTTTGTGCCGACTGGACTAGTCTCCAAACAGCTATTTCTGGGGTGTTGGATTATTTTGGTACAAATATTTAATAAAAATATTAACTAACTTACTGCCCGTTTCCCTAATTAAACATCTTGTAAACACCTGGAAATTGCTATAGTATTGGATGCACCTGGAAATGTCAGGGAAATTGAGAATACAAAAATTGTCTGAACCCTAAAAAAGCCAATATGTGGAGGGATTTTGTTTGAATTTTTCAGTAAATGCCTCATTTGCCTACTTTCCCGAACTTAATTTTATACTCGGGGGGGGGGGGGGAGGGTGTCGTCACTTGGGTGCACCACCACAAAGAACCGAAATATAAACGTCACTATTCAGCCTTGGACACCACACGAATGAAAGTAAGGGCCCAGCACCAGACCAAGAGATTGAGGCAACACAGCAGCACAGAAAGGATTCTTTGTTTCCTCGAAAGTTTTGTTTAAGCGTTTTCTAGCCTTGTAATTTTTTTTTCTAGTGGGTGGTGGGTAGGGATCCTTTAGGGCACGAGGCCTGTTGACTTTGTCTACACCAGAAGTGCACCAGGGCTCGAAGTAAAGGGAGGGTGGAGCGGCAGCGGCGAAATGTCAGTTAGCTCTCAGCACTCGTGAGGCACGAAAATTGGTGCTCCGTAAATCTAAAGGTTTTGAAACTTTATGGTTTATGGTTTTGAGCTGTATTAAGTTTTTGTAGTTGAAATCGCGAACGTCTGAAAGAAAAGAATATCGTCGCGAATGCACAGTTTCAAGATATTGCAATTGAAAATAATGATTTTTTGGGGTAAACATTGTGGCTTGTGTTTGGGCTCAAGATTGCGTGCTGCATTCATTGATTGCCCATAATGGGAAGTAAAACTCGTTACACAATCCATCATTTTAGTGTGGTTTTGTTCCTTCTTTGCTCAGTACTTTTTTTTCTGAGTCGCTGGTGTCACGGAAAAAAAAAATAGGTTTTTTTCTATATGCCAACGAAAACATGCGTTAACGTGGAATTTTAGCATTCTCCTGCCTTCGTGCTGTTTGTCTAGAGATTAAAGCTATGGAGCCCGTTAGTCTCCCAGCCACAGCCTCGGTGCGGATGGCATCGAATTCTGCCGGGTCGGGCAAGGCAAGGAAGGGGAAGCAGAGGTGCCACCAACATTCCGCAGTGAGGAGAGAGGAACCATCAAAGAAGAGACCCACAATACGTTCACATAGTGGACCCAAACTTCACTGCTACATACATAACACGTTTCTGCACAAGTGTGGACCTGGGGAAAAGGCCGAAAATGTTTCTGGGTGATGTGTACTCTGGGATACAGCATCGACTATCGGATGAAATACCTAAAGAGTATGAGCTCCAGCTCGGGAATGAGAATCACCAGATGGCCTAGAAGGTGAAACCGTGTTACGCCAACGATATGCCTGTCCCCATGAAGAACCCGTGAGGCGTCCCGCTAACTTCGTACTCCGTGGCTCTCAACAAGGACCCATCGATTCCAAGGCAATTACAGGGGGCTTTGGTGGCTATAGCCTAGGGTGCCAAAATTCTTAGTTATTCTAAGAAACCAAACTACTTTATTTTATATTAAATTGCCACGTTATAGTGTTTAATTGATCGTGGACCGCCAAAAGAAGAAAAAAAGGCCCAAGGGGGAGGGGGGGAGTATGTAGCTGTAGACGGCAAAATGCTAAATCAGCCGAAGCCACTTCTTCAGGAACCGCTGCGGGAATTTTGGGGGTAACGACGACGAAGAAGGCTACCCCAAGTGCCACTCACACATCAGAGGAGCTAATCAATCTGGACATTTCCGGCAACAAACCAAAAAGTAAGGATGAGGACGATGTACCTCAGACTTCATATCCTATACGGTGTTGTGTTCCTCTTGAACTCAGGTGATTTTGATCAAACTATTAGGAAATGGTTCCCACTTTCAACTCGACTTCGGTCGCAACGGATTGCTAGGTATGATGTTGTTGACAACTTCAATCACGTGAATTAACAACGATTAAACCTTGGACAAACTACTTTCTTCGCGATGGACGAATCACATATGGCTATCCGTAAGCTTGATAGTGTTCCGTCCGATAGCAGCACCAGTTCGAAATTCTTTCGGTGCTCAACGCGACAGGCGAAACTTGAAACCAAAAATGGAGGCAACAATACCTTTGGAAACTGACCAAATACTCGTGCGTGGGCAACATCCGAAGTTGAAGAACTTATTCTGTGTCCGATTCAAACCGAATTCCGTTCGTTACGGGAAATGTGAACCACGGAAGAAGATTCAGTCTAAGCGGCCTTTTGGTATGCTCCACAAAAATGACAAAACCATGTGTTATACTTATTTCCCTTCATCTCTACAACCCGTTTTAAAATTCAATGTTGGATTAAAAAATAATAAATCTGCCTTGAAATTATTTTAATGCGCTAATCTTACTTATATTTTTTTAAGCGATTAATTTAGTATTCCTATTATCAATTGGTTTTAGTAATTTTTACCCGACTGAGCAGTTGGTGGCACTGCCGGTCTCATATCAGTATCTGGCGTACGAGTTTTGTGTGGCAGCTGTGTTATGTGATTCGTCCATCTCGAAGAGAGTGGTTAGTCCAAGGTTAACTTACCAACTGTGATGTATGAGGGTGGCAATCATACACTTGTGGGTTCAACTAAGGCATAGTAAGGACTAGAGAACACTGTGTTGTAGGCTAACACTTGAAGGACAGCTTTATTGAAAAAGTACAGCCTTTATATAAGGTATGTCACATGACATGTAGTCATGTGATGTTGGTATGGCAATAACATTGTATGGATAGACTGCAGTTAACTATGGAGGTATATTAAGCTGTGAATAGGTTTACATTGGGACTTAAAGGACTACCATTGTGGTGTCTATGACGACACCGCACCAACCATTCAATTACGAAAGCAGATAACTGCCACCAGTTCATTCATCCAGTGGCGTAACTAGGGTTTTGTACTGAGGGGGCAACACTAGGCATTTAGCCGAATGGTGTGGAGGGAGAACCGAATAAGAGCTGCGGAAGCTGATGCATTTTTTTTCCCCATTTTCCGGCATTATCTGGCCTTGTAAAATGCCGTTAAAAACATTTTTATAAAACCAGCTTTTCTGACTGCATTTTACGCATAAAAAAAATTTTGTAATGTAAATCATTCAGTTTTTTACACCAGATACTATTTTTTAAACTACTTTGTTGGGAATTTTAAGCAAAATATTGAGTTAGTAATTCTATCTGTTTATCTTTACTGATTTTCATATTTCTCCATTTGTTACCTGGTTACTTTAGTGATTTAAAGGAGAAACAGTAGAACTATAAATTAGCTAAGATGAAAGTTGCGTCTTGACCTCAAAATGCAGCCATCTGACGGTAAATAATTTTTCAGCTATGGAAAAAGTGACTTGGCCAATTTGCCGAAT
>JAHWFP010201303.1:8877-24721 GCA_023313725.1 Lithobius niger | reverse complement strand
AATGTGTTATGAAGTAATGTATGACTCGACTGAGCTGGACGCTTCAATGTGTTATGAAGTAATGTATGACTTGATTGAGCTGGTAACTTCAATGTGCTATGAAGTAATGTTCGACTAGTTGAGCATGCATCTGGAAATTTCCTGTTGGCCACTTGAAAGTGAGTCTGAATGACTTCTTTTTCCTTTCCAAGTTACGAATTCTGTGTTTAAATAGAGCCGTATTCCTGTTCATTTGTGTATGGTAAGTTTAAACGCTTAATTAGCACAGTACGTTTGGGTTACAATTTCAGGTAAGCCTAGAATCTCGGCAGGAATCAATAGGACATAGTTGATTTCTGTTGTACAACACATAGCCACCTGGTTATTGCTTATGTTCAATACGTAGCCTGTTTCTTTTTCCCTATTAAACGAAAAATATGGACATTCCTGAATATGCCCAATTCTTTCTGTAATCTTAAAATAAGCCAAAAAGTGACATGTAGAAGTTTAATTAAAACCTCTACGTTAGTAGTTTATCTAAACTCGTCATCGAGAATAAAGTTAAGGCCTTAAATGGCAGCAAAGTCACATTTAACAATTAAAATGAAGAAAAATCTGGAATGACCCTTCGGACATTCGGACAAAATGCAACAACAATGAAAACTATTGTAATAGTAGATAAGGGAACTCAACCTATGCTGGTGTTTTCTTTTTTTGTTCGGTTCTATCCGAAATTTTTTTGGCAGCATGTCTGGGATTTCGTCCACTAAGAGACATTCCGAGTTTCTTCCTATTTTTTAATTTTTTATTTATCTTAGGTCTTATTTTTACTCGTGTATTTTTAACGAGTATCGGTGAGCTAGAAATGTTTGGAAGAACTAGAAATGGTTTTAATAAAACTCCAGCATGCACTTTTTAGTTTATTTTAAGATTACATGCAACTCAAGTGCACGTAATCTTATAAATATACTATATATTTAACTATATATTTACTTTGGTATGGCATTGGTGCGTACGGGTAGAATGGCGTCGCAATGAAAACAAGATTGTTGTTAATTGTGTAAGGTTATCTATGTTACCCTATGGCAAAAGTGTGAGTTACGAAAATTAACCCACTGTGAGATGTATGAACTGTCAGATACAACGTATATTGCTGCCACAGTTTTAGTATGGCAGTGAGTTAGGAATGAAACACGCTTTATTTGCCCTGTGTTTTTAGAAATATGGCTCAGCCTATGTAGAATTTATACTTCATGAGCAGATGTTATAGTTGCAACACTTCCTAGTTGTTTTTTAACTCAGTCTCTATTCAAATCCTAATTCAGAATAGAGCAGTGACATTTGCCGCCATATTGGCACCAGTATGGGTTTTGGAGGGTATAACTACAAGGTGCACTACAAAAAAATGGAGGGAAAAACAACGGAAGAGCGGATTTTTTAGGCTTAAAATAACGTTGTTTTCTCCAACAACAAAAATCGCGCGTTTTAGGCCTAAGAAATCACATCACTCTTCACAGCATCGGCTTCAGTATGACGCCCTTCTGTTTCTCTCTACAGTGCCCCTTGCAGCTAACCCATTAAGGCTCCAGCATAGAGTTATATACAATATAACTACGTCGTGTCACTGCTCTATACACATAAATGTATCCGTAAATAATTTCTACGTAGAAATATGAGAATGTTGCAGAAATGATGGAATTCACTACAAGATGATGATGATACTAACCTTTCACCGATAAATGCATTTCATCTCCAATCTTAACTGCGGCATCTTTTAGTGCGTCCACAAATTGTGGTGGTAAATTTGGAATTTCCTTCTTCTTCTTTCGTTTTCGCTTTCCTTGGAGGAATTAAAAATAAAGGAAGTGTTAAGAACTGCGTAATTAAAAATTGCTGGAAAAAATCTTCTCAATTTTACACCATCACCACAGACATTTGATTTGATTTTAGAATAAGTCAGTTGGTAAGTAAACTCGTTATTGCAGTGCCAAACTCGTTGTTATCTCTTTAAACCAACAGCTAAACGAGTAGCGGTCGTTATTCGTTGGGCTCTCTCTCTACGTATTCAAACAGGACGGTCCAGATGCCTATCTCAATGTCAACTGAACCATTTAATTCGCCCTTTTGACTCAACGATTCAAGAATTAAGACTGTATCACTGCATATCAATGGTTACTAAACGTGAAGGCTGAAAGGATACATTTGTACATTGAGTAGAAATAACCAAACACCTCGTGGCTATGTCATCGACTTGCTGGAGTAAACGTGACTAGGGATGTCCATCATCCTAATACTTTTGTGCCACGAGGACGGATTTGTTTTCATCATCCGTGAAAACGGTTGAACATGTATATTTTATTAATACATTAATATACATTAATGGAGTTAAATAAATACAGATGCAAACCTATTTACGTTGCCTTTTGAACTTATATGTCAGACTGCCCTGAGCGGGGAATCGAACCCACGTCTTTTGAAACCAAAGACCGAGGTCCTGCGTCAGTGTGGCTCAGTGGGAGGACCTCGGTCTTTGATTTCAAAGGTCGTGGGTTCAATTCCCCACTCAGGCAGTCTGACATATAAGTCCAAAAGGTAACGTAAATAGGTTTGCATCTGTATTTATTTAACTCTTGTTGAGCCTTTGGCTCTCCGTCTATAATACATTAATACATGTATATTTTTCAAAATGACGAAAACATAATTTACAAAATAAAAACTCCAAGTACCCCATGCATAAATTAAGCGACGATGCTCACACTATCTGCTTTAATGTAAATTATCAATGGTTTATAATAATAGCATCTGTTTAAGTGCTGTTGTGCTTTACCAATCATATATGTAAAACGTAAAGCACAACGGCACTTAAACAGATGCGATTTTCTCAATTGTACATTTGATTATTTCAATTACAAATTATCAATTTTTATCCGTGTACATTTTAACAAGTAAAGTGAAACTTCAATCATATAACCCTTTTTTTTAAGGCACACTTGACGTTTTTGTTTGTAATTGTTATTGTAAATCTCTTTTAAATTTAGCTAGCACATGGTTTTTGTTTAGGGGGCCCCCCCCCCCGATTTTGAACAATTGATGACCATTGTATGTGGCCTTGCACAGCTGGACGAAATACACTCCAACAGACACGTTCTTTCGCTGCTATTCCAAATTGAAAAAAAATCTCTATCTCATTTGCCGACAGAACTGAACATTTGCCGACAGGAACATGTTTGCCAGTGATGTCTACAAGCGGTAGGACAAATCGTTCCATCTGAAATCAAAGCTGGCGAAATATCATTTGGCATTGCATTCTAGCCAGTAGCACAGTGTTACCAACAATTTATCGGGTTGGGAAGGAGACTTTGTAACTCTAAAAAATCACTACTGAAACGTCCCAGATCCATTCCAATTAGTTCCATCAGAGTTTTCAGAGGGCGCCACGTGTTCCATCTGGTAGTTTTTGCTCATTTTTCAGCCCAAATCTACCGTAAACTGAATTACAACTAAGCTAGGCTAAACAATAATTAAATACAAGCTAGTTTCGTTTAGTTCAGTTTAATTTCAGGCTGAAAACTGAGTAAAAATTCCCACATAAAACTCGTGGCGCCCTCTATAAACTCAGACGGAACTAATTGGCATGGATCTAGGACGTTTCAGTATGGGGTCTCAGTCACAAATTCTCCTCCCTAACCCTATAAATTCTTGGTATTACTAACACATTCACTTGCTTCCAAGAACTGTAACCATTCGGTCTTCTGTTTTTAAACCATCACTCGCAAGATCTCAGTCGGCTTGTTCTCGACGAACACTCACACAGTATTTCTAACAACTAAGCGGGGAATTGCCGTGGGATGCTCGTAAAATGGTTCCAGGAGTACAGAAGATTATCTTCTACTTAATTTTGAAGTGATTTAGCACAGGACTTAATGATGGAAGGTGATTACAGAGCTGGCTCAAGGGCCACTCAAGCAACGCAGCCGCGTAGGCCCCCTGGATTAAAGGGCCCCTGGATTAAAGGGCCCCTGGATTAAAGGGCCCCTGGATTAAAGGGGCCCCCGCACGGAAGCGGGAGCACTCATCTTACCATAGTGAGAAGGCAGATTTTGGATTGAAAATCCTTTCTATTGTGTCAATTTAAAGAGAAAAACTGGGTGAGAATCCGTGCTATTGCTTTGAAACTTCTGGAATGATGTGGATCAGTAATTGGTTGAAGCGTTGCGCAACCCGAAACCGAAACTAGTGGTATACTTGCGGCAGACATTTTCGACGTTAGTTGGCAGTTTGATAGGAAACGCGAAACGGTGAAATAGATGTTCCTTTCTTGTCCCCCCCCCCTTTTCCCCCTTCTCTACCTTTCTTCTTTTCCTTTTACTTTTCTTGCCCCCTTTTGGAATTATGTTTTCTGTTTCTTTGTGTTTTTTTGTTTGCTGTTATGGTTAGTAACGATTTTTTTCTCTTTTTTTTTTCGTTTTCGTGGCTGTAATTTGTAATTTTCGCAACTTTATTTACTGTTTTTTTGTGGTTCACATTCTTTTTTTGTAATAAGAACAAAGAGTGAAATGTATATTGGCTTGGACCGTATGAAAAATGATTGTTTAATGATTCTAATCGGACACGCATGAAAAGACCGGGAAAGAAATGCTTTTAATGCTGCAGTTATGGACCTGGGGGCCCCAGTTACTGAGTCCACGTAGGGCCCCAAATTGTCTTGAGCCAGCCCTGGGTGACTAAAGTCTTGTGACTGTACTTCATGTAGTACTTGCTCAGCATGAAGCAAATTCACAAGACTTTATTTGCCTTTACCATTATTAAGTCGTTTACTACAATTCTATGACAGCTATGAAAGCTATCACAGTTTAAACGTTTTAGTAGGAAGTATGGGCAACGAAACACACATAATTTTTTCTTGCTCAAGAAAAACTAATGTAGTCTTGTTGCGCTCTCTTCCCAATAAAATGAACCAGACTGTCATAGCTTACGTAGCTGTCATAGATTCATAGTAAAAGACTTAATAATGGTAGGCGAATAAAGCCTTGTGAATGTACTTCATTCATATGGAGCAAGTATCAGAAAAACTGACCGGTATATTTTTGCCCTTTGTTCCCAATAAAGCAAACTAAACTGCCACAGTTTACAATAATAAGGTACACAAATCATAAAGTTTAGTCTAATTTAAGGTAAACGTCTTTTTGAGTTCCTTTTCAACAAGTTCTGCCTCACTTTTTTTTGGGCAACAGCGAGAAGCACGTGTTTGGGGCAACAGCGTTGTTTGAATATAATAATTTGGAGAAGTGATGCATTTACTGAAAGATGATGGATTGCCCACATAAGCCTCAGGGACGCGTTCGTCTCAACGCTTGCACGACGCATGGATGCAGAATACTACACATGTAAAGAAATGGGAGTAACCAGTTACAAATCATATCGTAGAACGATCCATACCTGTATTGAGCGTTATTACATTTACGCATACGTGCGATTATCATCACTGGAACTCGCGCTGAACGCCTTCAGTGATAACTTGTCTCACGGTTGCAGTCGTCATTTGTACCACTGCATTGTCCAGAGCGATCTGAGAAGCATTTTAGCATCGAGGGAAAAGCTCCGGTTATTACCGGAAGTTGACAGGGATAGCAAAAACTAAAAAGCTTCTTAGATCGCTCTGGACAACACAGTGGTACAAATAATGACTTAGAATCTGAGACAAGTTATCAATAAAGACGTTCAGCGTGTGTTCCAGTGATGATAATATCGATTATAAAAAAAAAACCGGTATTGTTCTCCGATATGACTTCTGGCCGGTTTCACCCCTTTCATTAATAATAATAATAATAATAATAATAATAATAATAATAATAATAATAATTTTTATTCAGTATAAATATACACACATTTCATGTGCATGCACGAAGCTCAAAGAGCTTGTATGTGCACTGAACATATCCAAAACCTAATGTCATAACAATTTCATAACATGTTTATTTTTTACATCATATTTTTCAGATTTTAACACACACACACACACACACACACACACAAATAAACAAATACTAAGTCAATAAGCTAACGAAGATGCAATTTAAGTTTGATCAATTAGACCTAATAATAGTTCAGCATAAGCCAATTCTTAATTTTTTTTTTGATATTAGATCTGGTTAGGGTCTGTCTGATATCCAATGGTATTTCATTTAAAATAGTTGGAATATTATATTCCAGTCTTCTTTTGCCATAGGAGTTTCTCCAAGATGGTATTTTGAGCCATGCTGCATGATTTCGTACATGTCTTAAAATTTTAGTCTGATATGTTAAATCAAAAAAATTATTCGTTATTACTGTCAATTTAAAAAGTAATGAGAAGTTCATTAGGCTGTATTTCTTCAGAATATCAGTAGTTGACATTTTTTGCGTAGATCTAAATAATGCTTTCGTTGCTATATTTAGTACTTTTTGTAGATTTTCGATGTAGTTATCCGTAGTTGATCCAAAAATTGTACATGCATATCTGACATATGACAGAATCCAAGATTCATAAAGTATTTTTTTTTACTTCGATCCCAAAGCAATTGTTAACCTTATATAGTAGTGGTATCATTTTCCTAATTTTGTTTTTAATATTTTCAATATGTGTATAAAATTTCCAACTTTCATCAATTTGAAGTCCCAAGTATCGAAGGGAGGATACCTGTTTAATCCTAGGGCAACTGTTACACTTAAAAATTTCAAGGCAATCCTCTTTATGCGAAAAAATACCACACTTTAATTTTTCAGTGTGAGATGTAGATACATGCAAAAAGTTGGTTTTCTCATTGTTGATGAAAAGTTCGTTATCATAAAGATATTGATTAATATTGTTAAATTCGCTTTGTAAGTTTTTTACCATTAAATTTTGTTTTTTATGGATAGAAACAATGAGAATATCATCAGCATATAGGGTGATATGACATTTATGGATTCTTTCAGTAATATCATTTATGTAAATTAAAAATAACATAGGACCAAGAATTGAGCCCTGTGGTACCCCATATTGAACCTTAGCCCATTCACTTTGTGAATTCGCAATTTTTACACAACTTTGTCTGTTGTTCAGATAACTTGCTAGAATATTTAATATTTTTCCACGAATACCAATATTGTAAAGTTTATTATGCAGTATTTTATTGTCAATTGTATCAAAGGCCTTTTTCAGATCAATAGAGATTAGGCCGACATGATTACTATTATCTAAAGCATTAAGTATTTTATTATTAATGACATTTAGTCCATTTATAGTCCCAAGTCCCTGTCTGAATCCATATTGAGCTTTATTCAGAAGTTTAAATTTATTTAAGAAATTAGAAATGCAATTAGCAAAATATTTTTCAATGATTTTATTAAGAACTGGGAGTAAAGCAACAGGCCTGTAATTACTGTAAAAATTTTTTTCACTTTTTTTATATATAGGTCTTATAACTTGCTTTTTTAGGCTATCAGGCCAAAAATTTCAGAATCAATAATTGCATCAATAAGTATCTTCAAGAATTCTGCTGAATTTTCCTTATTATTGACAAAATGTTCCAATAAAAAACCATCATATCCACAAGATTTTTTTAAGTTTAAATTTAACATAATTGTGATAATATTTTGGGTGGTTGGTTTTACAACTTGAAAAGAATTAATACATGTGCTTGTATTTCTTGTGTTTGAAGTTTTATTTTTTGTTTTAGAAGCGTTATCTTTGTTTTTTTGTAGTTTCAATAGTGGTACTTCTTGGTCAAAGTATTTGGCAAAATTGTTACAAAGCATTTGTGTATTATTTTCTTTGAAATTTTTTTTTATTTGTTCATCTAAGTTACCATTTTTTTTCTCACTGAGTCCACTTATTGTATTTATTTTATCCCAAATTTTTTTACCATCATGTTTATTTGTTTCAAAGAATATTTTGTAGTATTCTGCTTTGGCAACCAGAATTTGTTTTGTAATATTTTTCTTAAGTGCTTTGTATTTTTCTAAGTCCTTTACATTAGGAATTTTTGTTTTAGCAATTGTATTCCAAAGTTTATTTTTTTCGTTAATTATTTTCAATAGATCAGAGTTCATCCATTCCTGTCTTTGTTCATTTTTATTTTTATTTATTTTTAAATTTCTATGAGACTTTGTGATAGTATTACTATTGTAAATATTTTTAACCACAGTTTCAATTTCATTGTAAATATCATTAGGTCTACTAAGTTTGTGCAAATAATTCCAGTTATAATTTTTAAGCTGTAAATTAACACCTTTGTGATTGAGTTGCTGATAATATGTACTTTTCTGTACCTGTTCATTAGGCGAGTATTCTTCACACCAAATTTGAATTGCCGTGAAGTAATGATCCGCAATTTTTATTTTTATTACAAAGGAGTTATATAAAAAATGTTGAAGTTTGCTGTAAATTAGGTCGATACATGATGTTGTAATTCTGTTTTCTCTCAAATCAACTCTGGTGGGGGAATTTATATGTGTAGTAAGGCCTAAAGCTGCCATTGTATTTTCAAATCTTTCAATGTCATATTTTTCATTTGGATCTTGATGGCCTTCTAAAATGTTAAAGTTAAAATCTCCTAATAAAAGTATACTGTTATTTATATCAATATTTTTAACATATTCTTTAATCTTCTTAATGAAATGTTGTCTACTTGCAGAGGGTTTTTTATAAACAGTTATAATTTCAAATGTTTTGTTGTTAAATTCCAATATACTAGACATAATTTCATTTTCATCAATTTTTACCTTTTTACACACAACATTTTTAACTGTATTTTCGTTGAAAAACAACAGTATTCCTCCACCTCTTTTTTTCTCCCTGCAGTTTGCAAATTGAACATAATTTTTAATTTGGTAAAGAGCACTTTCGTTTTCTGTAATGTTTACTTCAGTAAGGGCAATCACATCCCATTGAATATTAGCGGTATAGAATTCTGCCAACCAGGAATCCCAGTGTAGCCTACAGCTACGAATATTTGTATGAATGCACTTAATATTTTTAAAGGTGGAGCAACAAAAAAGAGCCTCTAAATCGTCGAAATTTTCGCAAATGTCATTGATGTAGTTGTCATCAGTATTATTTACGTTTCTGTTGAATTTTTATTATTTATTTCTTGATGGGATGTCAGATTCGTCGTATCAGCTCTTTTTTCTTTTGTTTCTTTTATATCTCTAACGATTGCTAAGAGATCTTCTTCTCCTTTGATTGTAGTAGATTTTCGGTCTTTTTCATCT
Source organism: Lithobius niger (assembly GCA_023313725.1). Classification (NCBI taxonomy): domain Eukaryota; kingdom Metazoa; phylum Arthropoda; class Chilopoda; order Lithobiomorpha; family Lithobiidae; genus Lithobius; species Lithobius niger. The sequence continues at coordinate 15,508 of JAHWFP010201303.1, read as the reverse complement.
TGTTTTACCTGTATCTTTCCGTCCTTGAACCATATAAACTTGTGGGTTGGAATAAGAGCTTGTTTTGTTTTCCATAATAGAGTTTTGTAAAATGGGGTCAAATGTTCATTAATAAAAATACGATCTGTATTCTCATTTCCAAACACATCATTGTTGTTCAGAAATTTCTTGTTTTTATTGTTCAGCCACATGTCCCTGTCAGTCCTGTTTTTGAACTGTATTAAGATAGATGGAGTTTTGTTATTTTTCGACGGCAGTCGGTGAGCCTTGTCTATCTTGTTTTCGTTGAAATCTTTTAAGTCAAGTGCATCAGCAATTCTGTAGATTGTGTCCCGTAAGTTTTCTCTTGTTTCTGTCTCTACCCCAAAAATTTCAATATTCCGGTTACGGTTATACTGTAAGCTTTCTTCTTGCGTTTGTTTCAAGGTTTTAACAGTATTTTTAAGATCGTCCATTTCTTGCGGGTATATCTCCTTGTTGTCAATGTTATCCTTATCAGTTGCTTGTTTTTCACTTTTTTTTTCTAGTTGGTCAAGTCTTCCTTTTAAGATTTTATTGTTTTCTTTCACTTGTTTTAACTCTTCTACCACATCATCATATTTTTTTGTTTACGAAATCAATGCTTTTCAATATTTCAGCATTATTTTTAAGTACAGTTTTCAGTGTTTCGTCAATTTGGTTTAATTTTATGTTGATTGATCCATTTTGCTTCATAAGGTCCTTATTTTCTTTTTCCAATGAGTTACACCTACTATTGTGTTCTTCCATTAGTTTCAATATTCTGTCATTTGAGATTTTGACACCATCGATTTTTTTTTCAAAACGGCCAATGTCATCTTCTAGGTGGTTTCCCACTACTAAGTGGAGCGGAAGTTGGAAGGGCGGTGAGCCACTGACTCCAATCCGAAAGAATGTAGTATGGTAATTTATAATTAATACTGCCGCCTCAAGAACCTGGATAGCGGCAATTTATCTAAAATTCTTCTGAACCTACTTACAGAGGTCGCCGAGACTGCTTCCTCAGTCAGGGAGTTCCAAACAGGAACCACCCTCACAGAAAAAAAATGCAGACGACACTCCAGTCTCGAGGGCTGAACTAGAAGCTTCAAAGAGTGGCCTCTAGTGGGGGGAACAGGGCTCAGGTCGAAGAAAGGCAGGTCCACTGATAAGAAACCTCGCAAAATTCTAAAGGTGAGCACAAGATCGACTTATATGTGTAGTGCTCTGTATCCATGGGTCGCGTGAGTGACGAGACGCCAAGTCCCTGTGACATCTGCGGGTGAAAGACCTATCAACTGAAAACGATTAATTTACACCCAAACAGGCATTAAATCAGTTTGAATTTTGCCTGCCTTCTTTCATTATCAAGTAGAAGCATGTTTTCGCAAGAGTTCAATACAGATAATCCTTTAACTGAATGAAATACAATGAAATGCATCTTGTATATAGGTGAGCCCAAGGAATAACGCCTTCTGCAGCTTTAAGCTGAAGATGCTCAGCAATCAGTAACGTTAACTGGGATTAATAAGACCTTGTAGTTTCAAATCTAAACTACTGGATGTTAATAACCACCTTGGATGTTCTCTACCTCGTTTTACGCTACCTTGGATGTCCTCCAGTGTCAGTTCCGTCGTACTAGTTGCCAAGCCCATACAGTTTGACGCAACGCAAGCGTAAGTTCCCAGACTTCTCGTTCCAGTCAGTTGGTATACGTCTCCAGGTTTGAGTTCCGCACCATCTTTGAACCTACGTCACATAAAAATGAAAAGGTTTAGAGTGATGAAAAACAGCTAAGGGAAAGAGCAAGCAAATGAGACTGACGCAAACTCTTAAACTTCAGGAACTCTCGGGTTAGGTCAGGGTTAGGAAAAAGAGGCATAGTTTCGGTTGGGGAAACAGTATGGGGTGTGCTAAAGACCTAACAGCCAAAAATCGCCCTAATTAGCAGACCTAGCAGGGGTCGAAGTGAGGACCAGCCAGATGGCCGGCTCGAAGGCCAACTGATTTTGTATGCTGGCTCCGTTTCTTTTGTACAGTGTGGTTACCCCTGACAACTGCGAAGCAACAAGGGTATTATGGGAAATGGAAGTTCTAGAAGGTTCTAGATCGCAGGAAACGGAAATAAAATTACAATGCGTAGATATTGCCCACCTATGTAAGATTAGACACATAAGACTAGGATTGGCCATTGGCCCCAGCAAAAAACATGCAAGTAAACAAGATTTGCGACATAGAGGACGTGCACAAATGATCTCACACAAAATTTGCCCTTTTTTTAACACCCCATCCCTAACCTGTCACATTGTATCACAACTTGTTCACCTCCCCCTTCCCTACAGAAGTATGTCACAAACGTCGACCTCCACCCTCGTTACAATTCTGGAAAATGGTAATACCATTTCTTAGTTAAAATCAAGCTGCTCTCACCCATAGAGGTCTCTATATAGACAGACAGTTTCGCCCTAGTTTGGGACAAGCGCTTAGCCGCAGAACAAATCTTCCATGTTAACACTTTTCGCAGGTCCAGGCATGATCATGCGAAAAATGGCGCTTCTATAGTGTTTTTTGACCGTCCTTTTTTTTGACCGTCCTTTTACCCTAAACAAATAAGTATGAAACACCGACTGAGGGGGCGCGCTTCGCGAGCGATTATATACATCGAGATTTCTGTAATCCTAAAACGTATGACGCAAGCAATCGTGAAACTCCGGATGTGGGCTCATTGTGTGTGCGACCACACATGCCAAGACACGTACGACGCATGCGCTAAGCTTTAACACGGAGGATTTGGTCTGCTGCTATTTGCTTTTTAGTTTGGGCTCGTCAGTAGATAACTCCGTGAATGAAAGCATAGGCACCTTGCTGGTAGTAAATTAACAAGCTCAAAATCGGACTAGCTTTAGCAAGCTAAAAAGCAGAGGCTATTGCTTGTGTGGGGCTCCACTCTACTGAATATTAGACACCCATATTTAGGCCTATCAATGGCAGATGATCACTTAAAGTCAAGCTGTTTTCACCCATAGAGATCTTTTAGGTTGGTTAGAAAAGTAGATAAAGTTATTGTAACATGTGATTTCTTTTGGAGAAATATTTGTGCTTAATGTTTTATACTAAAAAAATAAAAAATAAATTGGTGGTAAAAATATTGCTTGGCTAAAGAAATTAGTGACAAATTGTAGGGAAAAAGGGGAAGGGGAAGGGGGAAAAAAGGAAGTGGAAGAAGAGAAATGTCAAGAAGGGAAAGCGGAAGGAGGAAGAGGAAGAGCGTGAAGAATGGGAAGGGAAAGAACAGCAAAGGGAAGAAAGAGAGGGGAAGAAGAGGAAGGGAAAGAACGGGAATGGGAAGAAAAGGAAGCGTAGAATAGGATTGGGAATTAGTGAAAGGGAAAGAAGAGAAAGAGTGAGGAGAGGAAGGGGAGGGGGAGGAAGAGGAAAGGGAATTTGGAGAAAGTGGATGAATAGGAAGAAGAAGAAGCTAAAAGTAGAGTGAAAAAACCAATAATCTAATCTGATGGAACATTTTGTTTTTTGGTTGGGGCTGAGTAGAAAGAGAGTTGTTAAAATGTCGGGGAGGGGGTGGGGGGCAACAGGTTGGGCATGACGTAATGTTGCCAGGCGTGGCATTGCCACTGCAGACCCTATTTTCTCTTAACAAAAGGATTTCTTTCTCTGCTTTGCAGGCATAAGACATGATTGGTTTGTGTGTGCTTTTTGTTGACTCTCATTCAACAACCTTAAGTTTCCTTTCTCATGAATCGCTCTAAAAAAAATCGTACTTACCATTTCAAAACAGGTGTAGGAACTCCAACAACTTTACACTCAAAAGATACAGTTCCTTCCTCAGAAAGAATCGCATTGAGATCTTCCAGAAATCGCGGTTTCTTGTAGTTCTTTGGAACTGAAGAAACAACCAAACTCAGTGTGAATTAAAACTGAACTGAAATACACAACTGAAGTGAACAAATACACAACCGAACAGAAATACAAGTCAGTAAAAACATTTTGTAGGGGAATGATTGCGGGGATCAAGAGGCTTACAAGCGAAGGGCTGCACGGCACGACAAACATTCGCACAATTTTCAATTTACAGAGTTCGCAATATTTCTACCATACATGGGGGGGGGGGGCATCCTCAAACAGCTAAAACTAGAAGCTAATATACAGTGTGTCAGCTTTATACAGGGCCTTCATTTCAATTTTTTTTAAGGAATGTGGGAATAATGATTTAAACGTAACATTACGTGTTTGACCAAATCAGGAAATTCGTTTGTCCGTTTAATTTGTAGCTAATATATTGGCAATGAAAACTCGACCCAGCGTCAGCTCCTTCTAAAACCTAGACACTAACCGATTTACAGACTTAGATCTCATAACCTGAAAATGGAACCTATTAAAAATGCAATAATTTGCAGCACAGAATTTCCCCAAGTTTTTATTTTTCAAACTATAGTTACTATATACACAGAATTCTTGTTTTCTCTCCGCAAAACGAGTACCATGACCGACTTATACCAGAGAGACCACAACTTTCTATAAATCAAAGCTTTACTAGTCGTTAAATGGTCACCGACAAACAAACCACAGATCTATACAGTATATTTCACTTAGAGGAAGCGGTTTGTTTTCATCCTCGTTATGCCCATATTAAGGCAATGACGTCACTTTCGTGAATTGTCGGAATTTTACGGAAACACGAAGCTTCTTTTCGTCAGGATTCGGAGCTTTACGTTTTAACTTCGTTTAGTATAAATGGCATAAAAATGAGATTTAGGCCTAAATAAACGTAATATCAACCCTGCAGCAAACGAAATTACGGGTAAAAATAAGAAATGTGATGGGGGCTAGTGTATCACAATGCCAAATAGAGGAAAACATCGTAAACGTTGTAAACATCGTTAATCGAAAATCGAAATCATAAATCTAAATAGAAACCGTATATCGAAATTACTTTGGAAAATCGTTTCGCGTTAAGAAAACAAAAATTCTCACCCCGCCGGTCACCCCTCGTGCTTGTATGAAATCGCTAATTTGTGCGTTTTAGCACAAATCGCCTTTCTAGATTTAATTTGCTGTGAATGAGTTTAGTGCTAAAACGCACAAATTATCGATTTCATACAAGCACGAGTGACAACCGGTGTGAGAATTTTTGTTTCTTAATGCGAAACGATTTTCCAAAGTAATTTCGGTGTACGGTATCTATTTAGATATATGATTCCGATTTTCGATTAACGAAGTAATTCCGATTTACGATGTTTACGATGTTTTCCTCTATCTGGCGTCGTGATACACTAGCCTCCATCACATTTCTTCTTCACATTTCGTTTGCTTCAGGGTTCATACAAGCACTATTATAGCTGGTAATTAATTGAACCCATTAAGGTGACGGCCATGGCTTGCATTCCTTCCGACCAGAAGTGCTGAATCATAGGCAATGGGGAGGTAATACAAATGTAAACATCGTAGGCGAAATAAATCTACATTATTAATACCGTAGGCGACCGAGGACTGTCATCGAAATAAGCGAGAACAATGCCTACAATACATATACGCAAATCGCTGTAAATTATATAACAGTGATTTCGCTGTTTGGCTTGTGTTCCTTTTTCCTTTTTAGAGAACAATGCCGCCTGAGAAATAGCTTTCGAGTGGCTCTTCTGCAATTCAGGTAAGTGCATAAATGTAGTGTATGATTTTCGCTGATGGCTTAATTCTAGTTTACCTATATATTATTTAAAACGATTTATGTTTATTTACATGAAAGTAAAGTGAAGAGCCAAAGGTGAAGGAAAAAACATCGAATACTTGAATGATCGAGAGGTATTTCCTTACAGAATTTTAAAGTGTGCGCGGCCTATCTTGAGTTCGCCGCAGAACGAACACAGATAATCGATTGTACGTTTTTGGCAGCAGAGTGCCTTGTCGATATCCAAGATGGTTACAAAAACAATGGCGGCCATCGATGAAAGCCACCCCATCCAGGAAGACGTAGCTGATCGCAAAATACTTCCAGGACACAAGATACGCCGCACACAAAATACAGATGAATAAATTTACAGGTGCTACCATTGATTTGAACATGAACATTCACTTAAAAGTTGCAAATACTCACTTGTTAAGCTGAGGATGCATGTTGATGATGTCTGCCCAAGTGAAGAAGTGGCCACGCACTTCCACTCTCCTTCGTCAGCCACTTCAATGGGATCTATTTCAATACGGACGACGCCATCTTCTTCAATGATGAACTTGTATTTATCATTTGCTTCTACCGGTCCCATTTTATTGAACCAAGTGAGGGCCAAATCTTTAGGATCTCCTTTCACTGTGAGGAAATTACAACAAAAAAAGAGTATAAAAAAAAGTATAAAAAGGGCGTAGTAAAAAAAGAGTATAAAAAGAGTAAGAAGAAAGTATAAAGGAGTATGCATAAAGAGCGTATTACAAGGATATTAAAAACAGTACAAAAAGAGTAAAAAAACAGTATAAAAGAGAATAAAAAGAGTGTAAAAGAGTATAAGAGAGAATAAAAAGAGTGTAAAAGAGTATAAAAGAAAATAAAAAAGTGTAAAAGAGTATAAAAGAGAATAAAAAAGTGTAAAAGAGTATAAAAGAGAATAAAAACAGTGTAAAACAG